>SDVV010042067.1:0-10376 GCA_016164225.1 Gammarus roeselii | reverse complement strand
GGTTCTTCCCCTGGCCGATTTCTCCACGCGCCTTGCCAGGCGCAAGGGAGTCTGTCCTTCATCGTCTTCAAGGACCCAGAGCAAGGGTCACGTCATAAACCCGGTGAGCGTTTGCGTTGAAATTCTCTACATCTACGAGGGCTGGCCCTTCTATTGACAAATCAATGCCAGTTGAAATACCCAAGCGACAACGTATTTAATCCTAGGAGGAGGCCGTTGATGGAAGGTCTTAAATGATATGAAATTACTATTACGCACGTGTGTGCCTAGCTATGTTTTGTCCATTTCCTAAGCTTTAGTATATTAAGTAGTTTCAAATCACTTTTGAGTATCAGATACATTTTGGCATACGTGCCCATTCCTTTACTGTGTCTTAATCGGTACCAGTTGGTATACGTGCCCATTTATTTACTGTGTTTTAATCGGTACCAGTTGGCATACGTGCCCATTTCTTTACTGTGTCTTAATCGGTACCAGTTGGCATACGTGCCCATTTTTTTACTGTGTCTTAATCGGTACCAGTTGGCATACGTGCCTATTTCTCTACTGTGTCTTAATCGGTACCAGTTGGCATACGTGCCTATTTCTTTACTGTATCTTAATCGGTACCAGTTGGCATACGTGCCCATTTCTTTTGCTATATCTGTTATCTTGATTGTGAAGTGTTTGGCGTGCGCCATTTATGTACGATTCCTAGAGCGCAGTTTTTTTTTTTTTTTTATATAACTTTAGGTTTGTTTTCTATTGATGCTGTCATTAGTGCGTGTCGAGGAGGTTCATCGTTCTTCGAGCTTCCAAATTTGCTAAGAAATATAGCTAAGCTTTTTAACTTTCACAAAGTGTTTCAATGTCCCTCCTCCCACATACCCTTTTTCATACAAACAGCGTACCGATGTATGGAAAATAGCGGTAGTTTTGTACATATCTGAAAAGTTGACCCACTCCAGAGTGAGTAAAGGGTGAGTGTCATTCAGGTGAACCCCTTAGGCCTCATACTGGGCTGGCCGAACCCACAAGGCCGTCGGTCGTTAATAAGTTTTGATTGACAAGGGCGGGCACACACTGGTGCCCCGAGTGAGGATTGATATACCTCACAAGTCACAAGTAAATCAGAGCGTGACACTCTGTTTCAATTTTTCCATTTATTTTCCATAAAACGTTGCGTCGGTGTGGTGAGGGGGTTAAACTGTCTAAACTATTTTTATATGTATTATATCAATCGTCAGTTAGAACACTCTCTCTCTCTCGGTCCATGCAAATGGAGGTGAAAGTTAAATTGGTAGAGTGGCTAGGCTGAAATAAAGGAGGGCTCGGCAACAAGAGTGGCCGCAGGACGTGCGATTTTGTAAAAGAAATTAAACTAACGCAGCGGAGATCGTGGATCTGTTTTTTTTTACGAGAGAGAGAGAGAGATGTGTGTGTTACGGTCATTTAGACAAATGAACTAAAATCAGGTAGAGCTGCACTGATGTAAACCATAATTAAATAACACTTCAGTGAAACAACGCCGCAGCAGGGCTCGACAGCTTGATTTTGTCGCTGCTTGATGCGTTTTCCTTTCAGCAAGGACTCTAAAGTGAAGCACTATATATATGTATATATATATATATATATAACTATTGAAGTGATAGTGTCATTATAATTTTATTTTATATGTGGCAAACATAAAATATAAATAGTAGTGTATGGATGGTTCACGACGTTTGAGCGAGTCATCATTGGACGAGTTGGTACGTGACAGTCCGACGCAACTCAGGGATCATAACAGAAAATTTAATAGGGTTAGAGGTACCCGACGCGGTGGATTGGTGATCAATTTCGACGGCGAGTGCGACAGAGTATTGGCAGAGTGAGTTATTGGAACGAGCAGACGCGATGGCGGTTCCCGTCCCACCTCAGATTAACTTAAGGGATAAGATGCCCCAGTTCACAGGATACATTAGAGAAAGTGAACACACAGCATCGTATGTTAGGCTCTTTATTATTCCTGTGAATGATGTCACCGCGCAAAATCATACCAGTTTGTTAGAGGCTATTAAATCCTGTGTTATATTCTATTTTATACGTCCTGGTGGTGAGGTGACCGAAGGTCAGTGGCCAGAAAAGACAGTTCCTGTTGTTGCTTGGTACGTATTCTTTATGGCGTCTCGGTTGATTGGCGCCACTGTGTCTAGACGTATGACCTTGACGGACAAACATGGTGGTGAAATGACAGGAAGGACGAATGCACTTGACACGAGACAGATGTCCGTCTGTTCATTCAGAGAGAATGACGCGCTGAGACAAGCAGTGAATGACTCTAAAGATTGAGTGACTGAGAGACAGAAGGAGATCATGGGGATCAAGGCGATCCTCCAGGGTCCATATAGTTACAGGGAGGGAGCCAGAGATCAGATAGAATAGTCTATAATCCTGATCGCCGTGGTGTACCCTCACGAAGCGAAGTAATAGAGTTATGACTCGTGTTAGAGTTATGACTCGTGGTTGTGGAGTGACTCGTGGTTGAGTATGACTCGTGGATTTGAGCTATGACTCGTATAGTGGATATACTGTAGGAGGTTTGGGCGTGAGGCCCTCCTATTAATTATGGTTAGTGACGAAGTACAATTAGTCAAGACTCGGAGAACCCGTGTATGGAGATAGTCCCGTATGAGGAAGAGCCAGAAGAAGGCTATGAAGCTAAATCAGTGGAGATACTTGGAAAGGAGAAGTAGTGCAAAGGCACAGGGACATACTCTGGACGACTGCCGAAATGCTTCAAATTAGTATGTAGAAATTTTTCAACTGCGACAGGTCGGGGCATTTTGTGACGAGATGACCCGATAAAACCAAAATGAGAGGAAATTTTCAGAGGTAATTTTTTATAAAGTCCGAAGCAGACTCCTTGTCAAGGAGGCTCGGCCCGAGGAAGGGGTTATTTTTTTTTATTAAGTCCGAAGCAGACTCCTTGTCAAGGAGTCTCGGCACAAGGAAGGCCCAGCTAGCCTCCTGTCTCCCTGATGTCTCTGTTAGTTCGATGGACTCTAATTGCCTCTCCAAATTGGGAGAGCAACATTCAGCGTATGCTTCCAAGAATACTGTAGTGGGACTGATCACCTCGTTACTTGGTACGTCAACGGATGAGCCTCTGAATGATCCTGAGAACCCCTTGTCAGTTGCAGGGCTCGATAGCCCAGGGATGAGAGTGAGACTGTGACTGGTGCGTGGTGGTTTTCAGTGTGGTGTGTTTACAACAGAAAGGTGGTGACGGTGAGAAAAGTAGAAATCACCGTCTGTTAGTGACAAATAAATGAGCTGTGGATAGCTCTTCGAATTCGGAAAGGGAATTCGGATTCCGATGGTCGCCATGGTGGTGAATTATCGACGTATGCGTGTTTGGTTAGATACGGGAGCCGGGAGGACAATCATTAAGGCTGGAGTGCTTGAGGATGAGTCTAGGTCTTTGACCACTAGGGGGGGCCCGTCTGACTGACTTTAACGGATAAGCCATACTGTGTTGGGTATGCGAAATACCCAAAGTTGCGGTGAAATCCAAATTCATCCTACTTGAAGGCGGAAGGTTCGTCAAATCCAAACTTCAAACGAAATGGCAAATCCAAATTATGTTCAACCATCAGATGGTCGTGATTGACAAATGTCATTCAGCTCCTTATAAGCTACTGATTGGCACGGACTTGTTAGAAAACACCGCGCGAAGATAGTATTTGACAATAGAAATTATTCACAAACATATAACTTTCCATTAGCGACCTAAAACCAAAAACAATCAGCACACGATACAAACAACATAACCGAACACTCACTATTTTCTTTGCATTCTGCTACTCATGTCTATCCTACTAAAAACAAGATTAAATTAACTGAAGCATAGTTAGCTACATACATTACACATTCAACAACCAATACATCCATCAAAACTTACACAGAAAGAAAATGTCCTGTAAAATGTACAATATTTGTCATGTTGGCCTGTGTATAGCCATGTACAATAAATGTAGCATGATTTCCGCAAATAGTTTGTTGAAAGTATTTATTTTTCTTTATCTTCATTGATTTTAGGCCTCATCGAAAGAGTTTTGTATGTAGACCTTGTTTAATTTACATGTATTTGACAAATTTAGCCAGTTTTTATTTATTTTATTAAGTCAGGTTTCCGGACCTCATGTTGACACTAGAAAGAATTTGGTTTTTATTTTATAATACCTTATGGCCCGTCAATTTAAATAAATTCGCGTGGCATTAGGTCTTCATAATTTCCAATCATAAGAAAAAAAATACGCTGTTTCTCTTGAATAGAACTATATATTTCGTCACTCTGTAGAAAAAAAGAAATTCTTATTATCTCATGGCTAGTGGTATCTGTCTTAGACTTATACGATCGAGGTCTCGGGTTCAAACCCCAGTCGTCATGGAGCTTTTTACCTTCTTCAATATCAATAGAAACTCGAGCTTGCGTATCGCTTTCGACCTTGAATAAATAACGAGCGATCATCTTATGTTAAAATGTATAGATTATACATAATTTTATAAACAAAAGCTAATTGGTGTCTAGAACTTTCAAGTATTAGATTCGTGACGAAATCATTTAAATTCAACAGTACGAAGATTGTTAATTCAAGGGGGAAAATTTTATTGGGAATAATGCATTAGTCATGTTGCGAGTACGACGTACAGGTATTTACTGCATATATATATATTTTTTTGTGTACTGGACCATGGTCGTACTACAGACGCTGATCCGCAGAGCAGTTGTTGGGCCATGTTTTATTCAAATTCGGACGTCCGGGACGGGACTTGTTTTTCTCCCAGAAATTATATTATTATTTACATCGCGTATTGTGTTCTGTTGGGAATAATCCCCATTATGTTTTATTCGGTTACGACCGGAAACACATAGCCCTGTGGGACGGTCTCGAACCGTTTGAGCCTCTGTACAATTGCGATGGCGCAGGTGTTATTATTATTTTTATTAAAATCATTCTTTTTTTTATCGTCTAGAAATGGGTTTTCAATACATAGGTAACTATGATATATCAAACTTAGTTTGCATATGCGTGTTATTTAAATTAGCGAAACGCGAGATAAAATAAATTTGTGACAGCACCTCTCTTGTCGGCAGCCGGTTTGTAACTAATTCATTTTGCGAAACATGACTCACAATATATGTTATCGGAAATCATATAAAAACTCATTGGTGTGGGATTGATGAATCCAGAATTAATTCATCGTAGCTCATCCCTATGGGCCGGTTCGAATTATAAGGAACAAATATTGTTTACAATAGTATCATCTGTGCATTTACATAAAATATGAATTCAATTGTAGGTTTGAGGAATTGGATAGCACGAACATATTGTAGAGATGGGTTTAAACCATTATATAAATAATAAAGCGGGTGAATATGCGACTCTTGCAGCACTCCAAATCTCTTGCAGCTCTGGATACCCTTGTAGGGGTAGCTGCGCCGTTAGTGGAGGCCATGGATAGGCCTCCACCCGTACGTGAACCCATTATTACTCGTTCACGACGAATTCCAGACGACGAACACGTTTCTCTAAGCTAAGGAAACCTGAACGGCCGTCTTGTAAATAGATATAATCATTATAACCCGCATTTTTTTATAATATCATTTTTCTTACTTCCTATATCATTTTTTATTTTAGGTAATAAATATAAGATAGAATTAAAGGCAAACTTTTGTTTCTAGGATTGTTGGCCCTGCGACTTCTGCCGCTACTGCTTCTGACACTGCTTCCTTTCGGTTCGCCCGACAATCCAAGCCGGGGAAGTACCGAGAAAGCTGGCGATGAAGTGCATGCGCCGGGAAATGGAGTGATCGCCTCGGCTGGCGGTACCGTGACCTTCGTGCAAGGGCAGCTGGTCGTGCGGGTGGAGTATCATACAAAGTCCTTTGTCGCACGGTCAGCAGCTGAGTTGTTCGAGAGGGCGGTACAATTGGTCGATGCGCTAAAATTGGTGTTGATGACCCAGGCCATGTCGCAATCCAGGCAATGTCCTTCCATTTCCAGGCGTTGCTAGCGCGTGTAGGTCCAGAGGTGTTGCCCCTCCTAAACACTCTTTCGCTACTTGCATTGGAGCGTGATTGGAGGAGGAAGTTGGGCCGCGCGGGGGCGGGAATGGCAAACGCAATGATAAGGGAAAGAAGGCTGACATCTGTGTCAAGTAGCGCAACCACTGAGGGGGAAGAGACTAGGAGAATTGTTAGAGCGAAACGAGGTTTGTTAAATATTGGCGGTGACCTGTGAAAATCCGTGCTAGGAGTGGCAACGGAGAAGGACATTGAAGACTTAAAAGATAAATTTGACGATGCCAACCAGGGTGTCTTAACTTCCATCCAAAAGATTAACGTAAATTTCCATCATGTCCACGCCACTCTTACCACACTCGTAGATCAGGCTATGGCGGCCCAGACCGTGTTACAAGGTCTACATGAGACCCTGGGAGAACGAGACTTATACGTAACAATCCAAGCCGGAGTTATGAACCTTCGGGAGGGGATTCAGTACCTTCTCCTGGTGTCCATGGACGCCGATGATAAGGCTGCTCTTTTGAGGCTGGGAGTAATGCCTAACATTTTGGGATATGATCATTTGAGAGCACTTACCGACGAAGGGATGACTTTATTCAGGAACGCCTACTCGTTCCCGTACGCTTTTTCCGAGGGGACTACACGAATGTCTTCTCACTGCTTGAGATAAATCCAATGAGAGAGGACGAGACCTATGCTCTACTCCTACCTTTTGTTGCCAAAAAGGCGATGTCCGTGGTCACGCTAGAAACGTTTCCAGTGGAAGACGCGGACACAAATCAAACTTATTTGATTAGCAGCTTAGCCAGAAACGTGGCTATATCGATGAGAGGACGTTTGTGGAGAACCTTGATTTGGGGAGGTGCGCGGTCAGGGAAGGCAAGTATGTATGCGCACCTAATATACAACTAAATGTAGAGGCAAACCCTTCATGTTCAGTAGAGAGCGTGTTAAAGGTCTGACAACTTCATTGTGAGATGGAGCACGTAAACTTGACCCGGGTGCTAACTCGATAGAAAGAGGGAAATTATTACTTATTCGTGCCAAGGCCAGAGTGGGCCATGCTGGACTGTCATGATCGGAAAAAGGCACCCAAGTATATAGAATTAAGGGGGGGGTATATATTTTACGCCCCCTGCTCGTTACCAGCACCTTCTTTCAGTGTGTCCACGGTACGACATGTTTACACCACCATGGATAGGGGGTTGGTCCCGATTCCCATTCCCCGCGTCCAGTTGCCAACTTCGGGGCCGAAGCCAATATTAGACAGCATCCTTAGAGAACTCTCAAATGTAAAGGCGAAGTTAAACGACACGGACGACGTCATAGACGTCCTGTCTGCGGTACACACAGAGAGGCAAGTCTATACCATAGGAGGGACGACGCTAGTAGTGATTTTCTTGGTGTTAATGGTAGTTAGCTATGCGGTGTGTAAATATCGTAGGCGGTGCAGGTGGCCTGACGGGGTTTTCATACCGGGTGGTCATTCTGCTAATAGGACACACAGATGTGTCCCTGCTTCGTCCACTCCGCCTAACCTGCCTTCTGTACTGAATTTTGTGCCCTACAAACCTCTAGGGGTCCACTCTGATCCCACTTCTGTCCACAGATGGTTGTCGGGGCGAGGTGGACGTGGTAGGACGGGTTGCTCCGGAGACTGATGAGGGGTCCGGACGGGACGCTCCCGCCGACAGACCCAAGCCTCTACACGCATACGTGCCACGCCTCATGGCGACCGCTCGATCGAGCGGAGCAGCATCCGCTCTGGCACCAGCAGCCGCGCGCAGTCTGGGGAGGTGCTGGTGGCTCAGAATAACACAATCTGATACCCGTCAGCTTCGGCCTAGACCGGCATCCCAATCCAGGACCAAAGGGGGAGGTGTGGTGCTGCCCGTGCCGGTAGCGTATATCATACAGATTGCAAGTATCCTTGAAGGATACACCGCACAAGATACAGACTGCAGTACCCTTAGAAGATACATCGTGCCGGATGCAGACATTGGGTACCTAGCAAGCCGCTCGGCTCAGTAGAAACCGCTGAGATGATGGCGGCCATTGTTTCAACGAGCGGCGACACACCGTCCGGGAAGGCTGGCGCCTCACCACCCAGACTTGCGATGTCAGCGCTGTTCTGGCGAAAACAAGACGGACTGGGCGTGCAGCGCCGAGCCATCGACGGGGTCTCGTATCCTGAAGGTAGTGCTCCTGATTAATTCAGGCGTGACATGGTGGGCACGGTCGTGAGGCCGGCGTTAAACCGTTTCGTTGCGTCTGCATAGGTTAGCAATCCCTTAGCAACGCGCCACCAGACGTTGGGGCCCCTAAGCTAGCCCCAGGCAAGTGGTGTGCGATGCCGTCACAATAACGGACCATAAGAGGCACTGGCAACCAGTGGCTCGAGCTGATACAGAAATCGTCCTCGATGTGAAGCTCACGTGTCATCCGCGTCCTGTGGTTAAAACATTGTTAGAGCCCTCCATGCCTTTTTGAGCCCTCACCAAGTCGTGAAGAACATTAATTCAAGTAGACTTTAGTTCAAAGCAAATTCAGAGAAATATTCGACGAGTTTCACATATATCCACCGTTCGCATAAAGACAGACCTGAGTGTGAAATACAAGTGAAATCGTTCTACGTATTACGTATCTTTAGATAGTAATATTCAGTACCCCAGTCAGGACAAGAACAGTCTGTGGTCGTTTCTACATTCAAACGAAGAATCGGCGAGCGTCATCGGGTTCTTCCCCTGGCCGATTTCTCCACGCGCCTTGCCAGGCGCAATGGAGTCTGTCCTTCGTCGTCTTCAAGGACCCAGAGCAAGGGTCACGTCATTAACCCGGTGAGCGTTTGCGTTGAAATTCTCTACATCTACGAGGGCTGGCCCTTCTATTAACAAGTCAATGCCAGTTGAAATACCCAAGCGACAACGTATTTAATCCTAGGAGGAGGCCGTTGATGGAAGATCTTAGATGATACGAAATTACTAATACGCACGTGTGTGCCTAGCTATGTTTTGTCCATTTCCTAAGCCTTAGTATATTAAGTTGTTTCGAATCATTTTTTGAGCATCCGATACATTTTGGCATACGTACCCATTTCTTTACTGTGTCTTAATCGGTACCAGTTGGCATACGTGCCCATTTCTTTACTGTGTCTTAATCGGTACCAGTTGGCATACGTGCCCATTTCTTTACTGTGTCTTAATCGGTACCAGTTGGCATACGTGCCCATTTCTTTACTGTGTCTTAATCGGTACCAGTTGGCATACGTGCCCATTTCTTTTACTATATCTGTTATCTTGATAGTGAAGTGTTTGGCGTGCGCCATTTATGTACGATTCCTAGGGCGCAGGTGTTATTATTATTTTTTTTTTCATAACTTTAGGTGTGTTTCTATTGATGCTGTCATTTGTGCGTGTCGAGTTGGTTCATCTTTCTTCGAGCTTCCAAATTTGCTAAGAAATATAGCTAAGCTTTTTAACTTTCACAAAGTGTTTCAACGTCCCTCCTCCCACATACCCTTTTTCGTCCAAGCAGCGTATCGATGTATGGAAAACAGCGGTAGTTTTGTACATATATGAAAAGTTGACCCACTCCAGAGTGAGTAAAGGGTGAGTGTCATTTATGTAAACACCTTAGACCTCATACTGGGTTGGCCGAACTCACAAGGCCGTCGGTCGTTAATAAGTTTTGATTGACAAGGGCGGCCACACAAGGACCGACTTCATGAGTGACCACTGCAAAGACCGACTTCATCAGTGACCAGTGCAAGGACCGACTTCATGAGTGACCAGTGCAAGGACCGACTTCATCAGTGACCAGTGCAAGGGCCGACTTCATGAGTGACAAGTGCAATGACCGACTTCATGAGTGACCAGTGCAAGGGCTGACTTCATCAGTGACCAGTGCAAGGACCGACTTCATGAGTGACCAGTGCAAGGACCGACTTCATGAGTGACCAGTGCAAGGACCGACTTCATGAGTGACCAGTGCAAGGACCGACTTCATGAGTGACCAGTGCAAGGACAGACTTCATGAGTGACCAGTGCAAGGACCGACTTCATGAGTGACCAGTGCAAGGACCGACTTCATGAGTGACCAGCGCAAGGACCGAATTCATGAGTGACCAGTGCAAGGACCGACTTCATGAGTGACCAGTGCAAGGACCGACTTCATGAGTGACCAGTGCAAGGACCGACTTCACGAGTGACCAGTGCAAGGACCGACTTCATGAGTGACCAGTGCAAGGACCGACTTCATGAGTGACCAGTGCAAGGACCGACTTCATGAGTGACCAGTGCAAGGACCGACTTCATGAGTGACCAGTGCA
>SDVV010042066.1:0-10376 GCA_016164225.1 Gammarus roeselii | reverse complement strand
TTTTCTTTTCCTTCTTTGTCATTATTCAACAATTTGCGGATGATGGAGGCAAAGAGAAAAAAATAGTGGTGGAGGCCTACGGAAAAAAAAATCAGGGGGCGTTTGCTCGGTCTACAGCACAGATGGTGGGAAGTTGTGGATAATTGAGGAATGTTGTCCGTAGTTGGCGGTAGTTGTTGCTGTTTGGGGTTGTTTGGGTCAGAGGGACGTTGGCAGCAGTTGAGGGTAGTTCGGGTGGCTTGGGGCATTGCGGGGTATTTTTTAATTTGTTGATGGGTAGTTCGTGCTAGTAAGGAGCAATTAAGGGTAACTTTCGGTAGTTAGGGTTGATAAGAGTGGTGGGCCATGAATTTGGGGGTAGTTGTGGTAAGTGGCACGGGGTGGCAGTTGGTGGGCTCATGCGGGATGGACGCAGCCCAGGTGAAGAATTCAAGATATATCAGAGCAGAGAATCAACCGAATCCACTTTTATCATCAACATTTGATCGAAAAATCTACGTTGCCCTATGCAAATTAACTGCATACCTGCCCGTTTCAATAGGGATATCATTGAATGATCTTTCTATTCAGCACCTACAATATCATTAAATGACCTATCTATTCAGCACCTACAATATCATTACCTTTCTATTCAGCGCATACAATATCATTGAATGACCTATCTATTCAGCACCTACAATATCATTGAATGATCTATATATTCAGCACATACAATATCATTGAATGACCCATCTATTCAGCGCATACAATATCATTACCTATCTATTCAGCGCATACAATATCATTAAATGACCTATCTATTCTGCAATTACAATATAGTTGAATGACCTATCTATTCAGCACATACAATATCATTGAATGACCTATCTATTCAGCGCATACAATATCATCGAATGACCTATCTATTCAGCGCATACAATATCATTGAATGACCTATCTTTTCAGCGCATACAATATCATTGAATGACCTATCTATTCAGCGCATACAATATCATTGAATGACCTATCTATTCAGCGCATACAATATCATTGAATGACCTATCTATTAAGCACATACAATATCATTGAATGACCTATCTATTCGGCACATACAATATCATTGAATGACCTATCTATTCAGCACCAACAATCTCATTGAATGACTTATCTATTCAGCGCATACAATATCAACAAAAAGTTCACCTTTTAGCTGCTCTTTAATTTGGACAATGTTTTTCTCTCACTGCAACTTTTATTATTTTCACAAGCACCGTCAAAATAGGCGGTGAAGTTCATCGAAATAGGTGGTGAATTCGGTCAAAATAGGAGGTGAAATTAACCTCGACGTCCGTACTCCTCACTTCTTAGCTCAACAACAAGTGTCGGGCCATGTGCCACCTCTAGATGCTTTTCATACATACTCTGACTGAATTTCGTGGCGGTATCTTAGTCAAAATATGTAGTTAGATATCTCGATACAGATTTATAGACCCAGCATTGCAAACAACACGCTAGAAAAACTGAATATTTTCTGCAGTGAACGTTGGTTTTGTGGCCCGGTTATGGCCGTCACTGGCCGTTAGGCTACAAAGAGCCTTTATGAACGCTTCTGGACACCAAAAGTGGTTACCTGACGAAGAATGAGGTGGAAACACGAAAGTTTTAGTCCGCAAACACTCGATTCGCCCCGCAAGCGAGGGGTCCTAGTGGATATGGGGGGAAGGGTACTGTTAGAATTATACTATTGTTTATGTGGATAAAATATCAAATAAGGTAAATGCTTAGCATGGTTAATGTATAGACGGGTACGTTTGGTGTTCTATATGCTGTAGCAGTTAGTGATGAGAATTTATATAACAATCCTAAAAATGAGAAACTAATACACAATGTTGTCAGGTAAAATTCGAAGGGAAACGCTCGAGATCTTTGTACCCGTGATTTGATTTAATTTGGGCCTCACTTCCACCGGAGCCTCTACGCGAGTCATCGCAGTACCAGTTATTATAATTAAACCTCGAGAATATTAATCCATGTACCCATAAATAAACCCTGCCTGCATGATTGAAAGGTAATTAAAATGTAACAAACGCCATGTGGCACATCATTTTGCCCCTTACAAGCTTAAAGAGGCTTCCTAGCGCACACTTAGTGTCTTACAAGCTGGAAGAGGCTTCCTGGCGCACACTTAGTGTCTTACAAGCTGGAAGAGGCTTCCTAGCGCACACTTAGTGTCTTACAAGCTGGAAGAGGCTTCCTAGCGCACACTTAGTGTCTTATAAGCTGGAAGAGGCTTCTTGGCGCACACTTAGTGTCTTACAAGCTGGAAGAGGCTTCCTGGCGCACACTTAGTGTCTTACAAGCTGGAAGAGGCTTCCTGACGCACACTTAGTGTCTTACAAGCTGGAAGAGGCTTCCTAGCGCACACTTAGTGTCTTATAAGCTGGAAGAGGCTTCTTGGCGCACACTTAGTGTCATACAAGCTGGAAGAGGCTTCCTGGCGCACACTTAGTGTCTTACAAGCTGGAAGAGGCTTCCTGGCACACACTTAGTGTCTTACAAGCTGGAAGAGGCTTCCTGGCACACACTTAGTGTCTTACAAGATAGAAGAGGCTTCCTGGCGCACACTTAGTGTAATACAAGCTGGAAGAGGCTTCCTGGCGCACACTTAGTGTCTTACAAGCTGGAAGAGTCTTCCTGGCGCACACTTAGTGTGTTACAAGCTGGAAAAGGCTTCCTGGCGCACACTTAGTGTCTTACAAGCTGGAAGAGGCTTCCTGTCGCACACTTAGTGTCTTACAAGCTGGAGGAGGTTTCCTGGCGCACACTAAGTCTCTTAAGCCCTCCAGTTAGAAATAAAAGCTATAACATACAGCAATTGGAGTCAAAGCTTTCGGAAAACCCGGTGCGGGGAGTCGTTCACCCGTCAGTAGTTCTATTATAGAAACTTACCGAGTAAGTAAAATACTTGAAATAACCGCACACTGTTTCAAGTTAGTAAACGTCACAATTTCGTTCGCAAATATTATTTCATAAGATATAGCTACAAATTGTTAAATATTCACCCACAACAGCTTTAGCCTTCCTTCTTCAGTCATTGTCCTTCTTCCTGATGTGCATTGTGTAGCCCTACAAGCTCATTGGATTAGATTTGATGACGGGGTCCATCTTCAATCCCAACAAGATCATGCCGTCCGTAGAGGCTCAGGAAAGATCAAATGGCCACTTGGACTGGCAAGCAAGACTTGTCCTGCCAAATAAAGCGTGGTTATGTTGGCCAAAAATACATACTTCCTTGCTTACTTTCATGCGGGGAAAGAATAAGATTAGATTAAGGGACTCTTCTCCACCAGAGCTCGGACGTGAGATTAGATTGGATTGCGGGACTCACCTCGACCAGAGCTCGGACGTGAGCCATAGCAGTCTCAACCCTTGAGCGCAACGTTCATCAATTCTGATATTTTTTGTGGGGCGCAGGATCTCGCCCAGCCTAGCAGCTTCATCTGATCTCTGCACTCTGTTGGTCTCTTAGTCGAAGCCCTTCTGTCAAAGGTAAACAATTTGGCGCAGACAAACGAACTTCCGGAAGCAGTGCTGGCATGGAAGGCTGGGCATGGCGATGAAGCGATCGCACCAGAGGGGGACTGCTGCACTATTCAAAAGTCATGGGACAGGGAGGCACCAGATCCCAAAACTAAGGCTCGTCTCCTGGCTGCTTCTTGTCACGATAGCGGCTCTTGGCTGGAAGTAATACCTGCTGCCCCTCTGGGTACTTTATTGGACCTTGACTCGCTTCGAATTGCTCTTGCGCTCAGACTGGGTGCGCCGGTGTGTTATCCGAAGCTCTGCCGCTGATGTCAGCGTATGGATGAGTCCGACACTCCCGCGCTCTCGTGCCTTTACAGCGAAGGACGTCATCCCAGACATTTGGGTCTGAATGACATATGTGAACGAGCGCTACGCAAAGTCGGCCTTGGTAAGATCCGTGAGCCCGCCATCGATCCAGGCGATGGTAAGCGACCTGACGGCGTTACAATCTTCCCCTTCTGTATAGAGGGAAAACCCTTTGATGGCATTTCATCTGCGTGGACACTTTTGCGACGAGTCCCTTGTCTGGCACCTCTTTAGAGGCTGGCAGGGCTGCCAACGCGACAGAGAGAAAAATAATAATCTATTCGTGACCACTACCTTTTCGAGCCCTTAGCCATCGAGCCCTTGGCCATCGGCGTTATTGGCAAAACCAGCAGCCTCGTGATTCACGACATCGGCCGACGGTTATTTGCCACCTCAGGGGACCCTCGCGAAACGTTCTGGCTGAAGCAGAGGCTAGGACTAGCTGTGAAAAGTGGCAACGCTTTGAGTGTACAAATAGCTGGTAAGCCCATCAATTCGGGGAGTTATAGATCGGATCGTTGTTAAGGTAGAGGGGGTAGGCCGTTACTCCAGCAGGGCTGGAGGCGGTAGTAGTATTGTTGGATGCCACAACTTCTGGCAAGTGCTGGGGCCAGGGGTCTCAATACTTTTTGGGAGCCTAAGGAAATAAATGATGGAGGCATCTTCCCGGGGACTTCGGGCCCCATAATGAATCTGATAAAGTTCTATTGTGCGTGAGATGTCGTTGAAAGAGTTAGAACAAGATTTTGTTGTTGCATGCACGCTAGTGCGTACAGGCAAAATTTATTTTACTTTTAAAATTACAAAAGTAGTAGTAGTAGTTTGATTTTGTTTTCCACTGGAACCCCAACGCGAAGTTAACGCAGACTCCCCCGGTAGGGCAATTGAAGAGTGGCAGAGTAGGTGCAGCGTAGATTACGAGTAGGTGCAGCGTAGATTACGAGTCGGTTCAACGTAGATTCAGAGTAGGCTCAACGTTGATACCGAATAGGTAGTAGTAGATACCGAATAGGTTTACCGTAGATACAGAGTAAATTTAATGTAGGATAAGAGAAGATTTACCGTAGATTCAGAGTAGATTTAACTTATATTCAGAGTAGGTTTAACGTAGATTCAGAGTAGGTTTAACGTAGATTCAGGGTAGTTTTAACGTAGATTCAGAGTAGGTTCAACGTAGATTCCGAGTAGGTTTAACGTAGATTCAGAGTAGGTTTAACGTAGGTGCAGAGTAGGTTTAACGTAGATTTGGGAGGAGGGAGCACAGGTTCCAGGATTCAGAGGGGTCTCAAGTGGGTCCTACAGTTTCCCAAGAGGGTCCCGAAGGGTCTCAAGGGTGTCCCAAATCGCCCAAGAAGGATCCAAGTGGGTCCCCCTAATTCCTCTTGGTCTTCCAAGTCCCCCGGGTTCCCGAGACCCCAAGTCCCCCGAGTCCCGCGGATCCCACGAGTACCCCCCTTTCCTGGGTCACCTTGTCTCAACCAACCTCGATATATATAAGAATAACAAATGCAAAAATTATCACCATGAAAAAAGGGCAGAGAAAAATAATAGAGCCCACGAAATAAGAAATAATGAACTACTAAAATAAAGTGTTAATGATCTATAAAATGACTTATCATCCATCCACCTCAAAAAATTTCAAAAGATACTAATTTATTCGACGGTCTATAAAGAGATGTCTGTTTTGTGCTTCCGTGATCCGTTGAAACAGCACTCGCGATAAAAACTTGAGCAAGGCGGCTGCTTCCACAATTTGTGGGAAACAGGACCCTTGATCAAAAATACCGGCAGGCTAGATGTTTCCACGATTTCACGAAAACAGCACATTCATTAAAACTACAGCAGGACAGATGCCCAAAAGAAAACCTGTGCTTAAATTTTGTCAATAAATAGTTAATGATGATGCCACACACTGAATGCTTGAGGGATGAGCCCTCTAATTCTTAAATGTTAGGATAAATGTCACTGTCGATCAAACGTCCTTTGTTGTGCTGTATCCTAGTTTTAAGGTTCACAATAAAATGAAAATAAAATCATTCCGACACAATAACCCCGGAAATGAGGCTCTACGTGTTTTTGAGGACCCCAGAAATTCGAAAACGCTGTTCACTTTGGTCATGTGCCTTGCTTTGTCTTTTTGATCAACAGGCGAAAACGGGCATTGTTAAAGTACGAGTCAATAAAACATTAGCAACAGATGATGTTAAATTTCAGAATAGTACTGGTACAGAAAAGGTTGACAGGGTGTTTTGAAGGTCCTCGTTGTTTTACTACTTGAAGGAAATAAACTCCTATCATGTAGTGTAGTGTATCAGTTCACCGATTTTACGTTAAAGCGCCTTACGTAACTCCTCTACCCAAAGATAACTGTTGGTAGTTCACCATGCAATTATTGCGACTCCTCTCACAAAATTAGAAATCCGAGAAAGGTACAATTAGCGGTTTCATTGGTTCTGGGGTTCAATTGAAACCAGTTGAGACACAGTTTTTTGGTGTTTGCAAATACTTGCTAAGCACAGAAAAGAATAATCTATTTTGGCTCCGTTGAAGAATCTAGAATGTTTGGCGACTAATGAACAGTGAGATTTTGAACTGTAATGAAGTCAATATGGCTACAGTACCGATATTAAGTTCCAACTAGATCAGACTATGGGCCTATCTCCACAGGAGCCCTCTCTACAGGGCCCATCTCCCCATCAGCTATCTCCAAAGGACCTATCTCCACAAGAGCCATCTTCACTGGGCCCATCTCCACAGGGCCCATTTCCACAACAGCCATCTCCAAAGGGCCTATCTCCACAGGAGTCAGGAAGCGAGACGTCGCAAGGCCCATGGTTTCAGCTAGATTGTTACTCCTTTAAAGCGGCTGAAAAAATGCAAATAATAAACATGAACGCATTTACAATGTGAGGTCAGCACCGCAATGTGAGGTCGGCACCGCAATGTGAGGTCGGCACCGCAATGTGAGGTTGGCACCGCATTTCATAGATGGTGAATTTGCTAATCATATAACGGGATCTTTGGTGTTTGTCGTCTCCACCAACGTTATCGAGTGTTTTGTGAATTTAAACGATTCAACCGTTACTTGAAGTATGAAAAGATAAAATCACAAAGTATGTATGGAACGGTAATGATGACCCTATACTCGAATAAATAATATCACCTGGTCTTACGAGTGTCATTCGAATAGAGTCCGCCTATCTGACATTATGGGGTTAGTTAATTCGATTTTTAAATTATGCTTACCCCTCCCGAAGATAAAACGTTAGTGTTAGTCTGATTGGTTTTATTTGATTTGGTCCTCCGTCCACCGGAGCGTTAGTCTGTAGTCATTTATGATACATCCTTTGTAGTTCAGTGCAATGCGGGTTGGATTAGATTAAGTGTTATGAAATGTCGTTCATAACGCTTATAGACTGCTAACGATGGTAGCTGGCCTTTGTTGCAAATCATTTATAGTTGGCAAACACGGACCACAGGTAATTTTCCTTTGAATTAGATTTAGAATATGGTTTAGATTTAGGCGTACTTCTTCACCGGAGCCCGGATGCAAGTAGTAGTAGTTTTTTCTTTTTTCCACCAAAGCCTCAACGCGAAGTGAGCGCATGCTCCCCGGTAGGGCGCACGCTCCCTGGTAGGGCGCACGCTCCTTTACCGGGGGAGCCGCCCCGAAGGGTTTTGATTTGATTTGAGCCTCATTTCTACCGGAGCCTCAATGTGAGTCATGATAGGCTCCCCCGTAGGGCGCGATCCCTGTAGGGCTCGTCCATTAAGAGATTAGTCTAGGGGGTAAAATATGATACCTTAACAAACATCCCTACCAAAGCAAATCATCTGTGGGATAGGAATTACTAGTTTCGTGGTTGAAGACTAGCTATATAATGGTGCTTATTTCCGTACTGTTTATTGCGAGCAATTTTACCCTCAGAAGACGTATTGCGAGCAATTTTACCCTCAGAAGACAACACTGCAATGTGATGAGATCGCATGTATTAGTGTATGTGCATTCATTCTACCATTTAATCCTACGTAGATGAATAAATGACTCTGTAGATATACGTACATTATCGAAAGAAAATACGTTTATGAATAGTCTGTAACGATGAGAAAAAAAAATTCTTCGCGGAATTCAATTTTATGTTGATGTTTGTTACGGTTTGTATAGTTAGAGAAAGCTTCCTAACAATTATTAGGATTCAAATTTTCATTAAGTTCAAATATATCGCGGAAAAATCTTCATTCGAGATATATTTTAGCTTTAAATCTTCAAAGTATTTTCATTGGCTACTGTACAAACAGAGCCACAGTCTCGTTGCAGGGATGTTGGAATCAACACACGAGAATCAAGCAATTATCGCAATGATGCTACGACTTTATCGGCCAATTACCGCGCCTAACTTCCCCCGGACGCTCGATCTCTTATTCCTTTGAGAGGGCAATTTACTGCCTTGTTATGGCGCAATTTGGTTTCGGGGCGGCGTAATTTCAAAGTTGGAGAGCCCGCCACTTCTTCCAACAATAACAGGCTGGGAAAATGTCTGCAAAAAGAGTCGAGCAGCTACCGTCCACGTGCAAGGGCGTATATTTGAACGTTGACACCGAAGAGTTTCTGTACCTGCTTGGTCACGGTAACATTCTATTACTTGATTGCTCATGAACATGAAACGTGTATGGCGCCAGTTTTTTTGTAAATGGTTATGCTTTGTATGGCGGGAATTTATGAGAAGGGATTTTAACTTTGTTTTACTAACCTTAAATTCAAACTTCATGAGCCTGCGTTCAATCGCCGGTAGGATGGGAACGCCAGTACTGGATAACTCTCCAGCTCTCTAACTCAACGAATAAAAGATTCCTAAGAAAGTATCCATACGCATCTATTTCTATACATATACACAGAATGTTCAGCCGATAACACATATACTGAATAATATTTGACGTACGTTTCTGTTCTTCTGTTCACATGACAATGAGATTTTGCCCAATTTTCGGAAATTAGACTACACGTGTTGTGAAATTCAACTGTTGTTTACCAGTTGGACCAGGAAAATTAAGCAGACATGAAACACGAGAGGGCACAACAGGAGCACCCTGGCAGCGTGCTGCTGTGTTGCTACGGAAGTCAGTGGCTGCTGTGAAACTTTGTTCTACCCTGTGAGGCAATCCAAGAGATGCATTTGCGTCTCAGGTTTATAGACCTATTCATCGCTCGCGTTGGGCAAGAAATACACCTGTGATGGTAGTCATGAGATAACGGCCAATCCATTGCAACGGTAACACAATGTGAAAGGAGATTATGTAGACGTGATCTTATATGCAAAACATGACTCCTCGCAGAAACAGCGGAGGAAATAAAAAGAAAACTTCATTAAAGGTGACGTGAACGAAAACGAGATTCCCTTAGTGGTCCTACACTCTAAGAGTGAATGAATGAACGGGTAACAGTAGCACCTCCTATGCATTACTATCAACAAATATCAGACTGACTGCGCAGTCACTCACCTACAGATACAGGCATTAGGTCGAAATTACCCAGCAAGGGGGGTGGTCGACGGCAAGGCGCACCTCACGCTCTCATACACTCACACTCACACACCTTAGCTCTTTAAGGGCAAAAGGATCCGGCCGGGGACCCCACAACACACCCTTCGGGTCATGAGTGTAGTTTGAGGTCAGTGTCGGCAGCAGGGCCTGACAGCTTGACTGGTTTACCCCTGCTGCGTCATGATGACCAGGCCCCCCCCCGCCCACGACCATCCCGTCTCTCAACGATATGCCTGGGACGGGAAGCACATCAGGGCAGCGTCAAAACTCATCCGTTTACTATCATTCTCCACTCACGCCTATCCAGTGCACGCTCTCTCGCTACCTCCACACTCACGGCTCTCCTTCCTAACGCCTGCTACACACCATCCATCCACCCAAACTTCGGTCTCCCCCTAGGCCTACGTCCACTCCCCTCTGACTTCAACACCTTTTTCACCAATCTTCCTTCATCCATCCTCACCATGTGCCGGAACCATCTCAGAACACGCGAATCAACTCTGTCCTCCAACTTCTTCACCATGACTGTTCTGATGCGGACCACGTCGTTAGTGAACCTCCTGCAGCTCATTACGCTCTTAAGTGCATCCAACACTTTACACCCCTCCTTCACTCGTGACTTCACCTCAGTTTAGAATAATTCAGTCTTCTCCACATGGGAGCCCAGATACTTAAAACACTGAACTTCTTCCATGAGCTCTCCATTTAGGAGGACACCAATTATGCTCGCATCAGCAGTCCTCGAGCTTTTCATTACATTACTTTTACCCACGTTCACTCGAAGCTTCCTCCTCTCACACACTTTACCAAACTCAGACACTAGCCTACATAGCTACTCCTCCGAATCCGCAACCAGGGCCGTATCATCACCAAATAGCAACTGGCTCAACTGCCAACTCCGCCCATTCGCTTCCAAGAGTTCCAAGCCACGACCCAGCACACTCGCGTTCACCTCCCTGACCACT
>SDVV010042065.1:0-10376 GCA_016164225.1 Gammarus roeselii | reverse complement strand
GCTCTCTCGCCACCTCCACATTCATGTCTCTTCTTCCCAAGGCCTGCTTCAGACCATCCATCCACCCGAACTTCGGTCTACCTCTAGGCCTGCGACCACTCGCCTCCGCATTCATCACCCTTTTCACCAATCTCCCTTCATCCATCCTCTCCATGTGCCCTAACCATCTCAGTACACGCGAATCCACTCTGTTCTCCAACTTTTTCACCACGTCGTTGGTGATCCGGGCTCTCAGCGTTACTCCAGCCATGCTCCTCAAACACTTCATCTCGAAAACATTCAACCTTCTTCTCTCCTCTGCTCTCACCCCCAAGCCTCAGCTCCGTAGAGTACAGTTGGGACAACAACACCCTCATACAGCCCTCTCTTTGCTTCCATCCCCAACGTCCTACAGCTATGGAAACAACAGCTGTTAAATCATAGTGCTGGCAAAGCTTAAGAAGTCCCAGCTGTTAGATGTTAGTGCTGGCGGCACTGTGGTAACACTAGCTATTAGACGATAGTGCGGTCCGTGTTGTGGGAACACAAACTGTTAGATGATAATTCTGACGACGCTGAGGGAACACCGGCTGGTAGTTGATAGTACTGACGGTACTGCAGGAACATAATCTGTTAGCTTATAGTGCTGGCAGCTCTGTGGAACACCAACTGTTCGATGGGAGTGCTGGCGACGCTGTTGGAATAACAGCTATTAGATAATAGCCTAGGCGGCACTGTGGGAACACCGAATGTTAGTTGGTTGTGCTGGTAGAGCTGTGGGAACACCAGCTGGTAAATGATAGTGATGACGACGCTGTGGGAATTCCAGCTGTTAGATGATTGTGCTGACGGCCCCTTGGAATCCAGATGTTAGATGAGGGCGCTGGCAGCGGAGTAAGAACACCGAGGGTTAAATAATAGTCCTAATGGCACTGTGGGAACAATGGTAATGAGATTAAAGTGCTAACGGCGAATTGGGAACAGCGCCCGGTGAATGATAGTTCTGACGGCGCTGTGGAACACCAGCTGTTAGATGATAGTAATCGACGCTGTGGGAACACCAGCTGCTAGATGATAGTGCTGGCGGTGCTGTGGGAACACCAGCTGCTAGATGATAGGGCTGGCGGTGCTGTGGGAACACCAGCTGCTAGATGATAGTGCTGGCGGTGCTGTGGGAACACCAGCTGCTAGATGATAGTGCTGGTGGTGCTGTGGGAACACCAGCTGCTAGGTGATAGTGCTGGTGGTGCTGTGGGAACACCAGCTGCTAGATGATAGTACTGGCGGCGCAGAGACAACACAGACTGTTTGATGATGGTGTGCTGGCGACGGTGTTGGAACACCAGCTGTTAGACAATTGGGCTGACTGTGTTGTTAGAAAACATCAGCTGTTAGATGTTAATTCTGGTGATGCTGTTGGGACACAAGCTAGTCGATGATAGTGTTCGCGGAATTGTGGGAGCACTCGATGTTAGATCATAATGCTGGCTACGAGGACACACAACAGGTCCACGCCTCCGTTATAACTATTTTAGCCACTATAGGGTTCCGAGCGGCTCCCTCGCCATACGATGGTGCCACTTACCAAGACGAGAGACAGCCCCAGCCCCCTCACCTGCTGACGGCGAGGAGTGAGAGTTCGGTGTTGGCGCTGTCTCTGCTGGGGGACCGTAGCAGTCGTGGGGGACCGCCCTCGCAGTTCGCCTCCTCGACGACTTCCTCCGGGGGTGGCGGGATCGCCTCGGTTGGCTGGACAGGCATCCCCTGATCAACGCATTACCGCCGCTGGTCTCCAGGCAACTGCTGGCAGCTCGGGAGACACCTTGGGGAGTGGCAGATGTGGTGCTGGTGGGCAGCTAGTGCGATGGTTATGTGGGCATGTGAGAAATAGATGTCTTTCACAGCTAGATGGTTTGTATTTATGGGTGCGTTAGCATACGCTAACTAGGACGGGGAATGAATATTTAGTGAGATTGGTCGGTACATAAGGTGTGTTTAAAGATAAATATTTATAACGACTGGTAGAT
The DNA here is from genome assembly GCA_016164225.1 of Gammarus roeselii. Taxonomy (NCBI): domain Eukaryota; kingdom Metazoa; phylum Arthropoda; class Malacostraca; order Amphipoda; family Gammaridae; genus Gammarus; species Gammarus roeselii. The sequence continues at coordinate 8,370 of SDVV010042065.1, read as the reverse complement.
TTTTCATACAAAACTCATCCACTGCCACTAATGGTGAGTTTTTTTTTGTTCAATGTTACAATGGTATATTCCATTCTAGGTCGCCAAGTCCTTCAACAGATAAAGAGACTTCAGATAGCAGTTTATTGAAACCTCCTTGAAAAAGTTTTGTCTATCTATTGTACGTCTCGCTTCACTAATAATTCAATGACTAGACAAAGCAGAAGCTTAAGACACTCGCTAGAATTATACACTTGAACAGTAATTCTGGAAAAAAAAAACAATAAGTTTTACTCTGCAAAGAATTAAATCTTACGTGCGTTGTATTTGAATTTTTTTGCAAAAATTTCCCTACATAATAACACTTTCAATCAGTAGAGTACAGGAACAATCTTGTTAGTTTACACCGAACACTCATCAGCCTAAGAGGCTATGATATAAATTATACGACTTCACTCTTCATCACTCTTTAACAGCTTGACACTCACTCCATGACGCTGTCTTGACATCGGTTTTGGGGTTGTTAGCAGAGTGAAAAATATTAAAAAAAAAAGTGGACAACAAAATTGCTGCTTCTGAAAAGATTACCTAAGTATTGCGTCATCCAGATAGCGTGTAAACCTTATTGTAGAACGCTCATCATATTCTGCTTAAGTTACAAAGTATAACTGCAACAATGAGTTGTAAAGTGAACTTGTAAACTTTTTCGAAGAACGTCTCCATGAACCGGCTTCCTTTCACTCATGTCTTGAAGAAGAGACTAAGTCTATTTTCAATACAAGATCTTTTCATGCGTAGACATGCAATTCCTACTCAGGTTCGAGAACCCCCCCCCCCCCGGCTTCCTAACCACCACGAGCAGCGTTAATGGCACCAACAGCTTCACTGCAACAACAGAAATAAGCAAATGAAAGGTATAACACACTACCTTTAGCATTGAAGCAATGCGCCAGAGCGGAGGAACGGCAAAACACACTTCCTCCTAATGAAGCGATGCTCCAGAGCAGAAGAACGGCAAAACACACTTCCTCGTAATGAAGCGATGCTCCAGAGTAGAAGAACGGCAAAACACACTTCCTCCTAGTGAAGCGATGCTCCAGAGCAGAGGAACGGCAAAACACACTTCCTCGTAATGAAGCGATGCTCCAGAGTAGAAGAACGGCAAAACACACTTCCTCGTAATGAAGCGATGCTCCAGAGTAGAAGAACGGCAAAACACACTTCCTCGTAATGAAGCGATGCTCCAGAGCAGAGGAACAGCAGTACACACAACTCCTAGTTGGGTGATGCTCTAGCTCGATCCAGAGGCATCATTTAAAGGGTACCTCTGGATTTAATTCATATTTTTTCTAGGCATAAAATGTACTGAAATTGTGAAAGTATTTAGTTCTATTTCTTAAAAAATCACAAAAACTATGCGGTCACCAATTTCTATTATTTTATGCTGAAAGGTAACCAACTAATTGGAATAATTTTTGTTTTTCACCGCGACTCTCGAGCCTACGAAGCCCAGTGCTATTTGTCTCAGAGTTCTTTGTACCTCTTCGACCTTTGCAATAAACTGTGAGCAGAAATTATCATGCATTGGGCGGTTCAACGATCTTTGCGTGTGCAGAAGTGCACAGTCTGAGGGACGGGGAGGCTCTGTGTAGTAGTGCACAGCCTAACGGACGATGAGGTTCTGTGCAGTAGTGCACAGTCTGAGGGACGGGGAGGCTCTGTGTAGTAGTGCACAGCCTAACGGACGATGAGGTTCTGTGCAGTAGTGCACAGTCTAAGGGATGGGGAGGCTCTGTGTAGTAGTGCACAGTCTAACGGACGGGGAGGTTCTGTGCAGTAGTGCACAGTCTAAGGGATGGGGAGGCTCTGTGTAGTAGTGCACAGTCTAACGGACGGGTAGGTTCTGTGCAGTAGTGCACAGTCTAAGGGATGGGGAGGCTCTGTGTAGTAGTGCACAGTGTAACGGACGGGGAGGTTCTGTGCAGTAGTGCACAGTCTAAGGGATGGGGGGCTCTGTGTAGTAGTGCACCGTCTAAGGGATGGGGAGGCTCCGTGCACTAGTGCACAGTCTAAGGGACGGCAAGGCTCCGTGCAGTAGTGCACAGTTTAAAAGACGGGGAGGCTCCGTGCTGTAGTGCACAGCATAAGGGATGGCGAGGCTGTGTGCAATAATGCACAGTCTAAGGGACGGGGAGGCTCTATGCACTAGTGCAAAGTCTAAGGGACGGGGAGGCTCCGTGTAGAAGTGCACAGTCTAAGGGACGGAAGGGCTCAGTGCAGTAGTGCGCAGTCTGAGGGACGGCGAGGCTCCGTGCAGTAGTGCACAGTCTAACGGATGGGGAGGCCCCGTGCAGTAGTGCGCAGTCTAAGGGACAGGGAGGCCCCGGGCAGTAGTGCACAGTCTAAGGGATGGGGAGGCTCTGTGCAGTAGTGCACAGTCTAAGGGACGGAAAGGCTATGCGCAGTAGTGCATAGTCTGAGGCGAGAGGAGGCTCTGTGCAGTAGTGCACAGTCTAAGGAACGGGAGAGCTCAGCGCAGTAGTGCACAGTCTAAAGGACGGGGAGGCTCCGTGCAGTAGTGCACAATCTAAGAGACAGCGAGGCTCCGTGCAGTAGTGCACAATCTAAGAGATAGCGAGGCTCTGTGCAGTAATGCACAGTCTAAGGGACGGGGAGGCTCTGTGCAGTAGTGCACAGTCTAAGGGACGGGGAGGCTCGGTGCAGAAATGCACAGTCTAAGGGAAGGAGAGGCTCTGTGTAGTAGTGCACAGTCTAAGGGACGTGGAGGCTCTGTGCAGTAGTGCACAGTCTAAGGGACGGAAAGGCTATGTGCAGTAATGCACAGTCTAAGGGATGTGGAGGCTCTGTGCAGAAATGCACAGTCTAAGGGAAGGAGAGGCTCTGTGTAGTAGTGCACAGTCTAAGGGACGGGGAGGCTCTGTGCAGTAGTGCACAGTCTAAGGGACGGAAAGGCTCTGTGCAGTAATGCACAGTCTAAGGGATGAGGAGGCTCTGTGCAGAAATGCACAGTCTAAGGGAAGGAGAGGCTCTGTGCAGTAGTGCACAGTCTAAGGGACGGGGAAGCTCTGTGCAGTAGTGCACAGTCTAAGGGATGAGGAGGCTCTGTGCAGTAGTGCACAGTCTAAGGGATGAGGAGGCTCTGTGCAGTAGTGCACAGTCTAAGGGAAGGAGAGGCTCTGTGCAGTAGTGCATGGTCTAAGGGAAGGAGAGGCTCTGTGCAGAGATGATGTCGGCTACGGACAATTCGGTGACTTCGCCATTTTTAATTGTCCAGGATTCCTTATTTTTGAGGAGGATATTGTTAGCGGTATGTCGTTTTCTTTTAGCCGTGGAAGTGGCTTTACTTGGTATAGTAAACTAATAATTATTAGTTTCGTTTGAGGAAATTGCATTTATATATTTACATACTTGATGCAAAAATATACACGTTAACAAAATTTTCATGCGACATATCAGTGGGACAAAAATGCAAGTTCAATTGGCGCCTCTGCTTTCATCATAAGAGGGGGCTCACACCATCACTCCTGACGGACAGTAAACTGTGTAGTTGCCTCGACACCAGTTCGAAAAACCAACCATTGGAATCGGCAGATATTATTGCTTCTTCCACTAACACTCTTCATATTTTTCGAACAATGAGACGACTAAACAAAAGTGCTAAGCTGTGGCTTATTCCAGTAGCGCATTTTATATTGTTCGAACAATTAGACGACTTATCAAAACCGTAAGCGCTCGGAATCGTCGTCATAAGTAAATTGAATGTGAGTAGCGATGCCCGTAGACTGAGTTGAAGTATTTTCCAAGCTTAAGTAGAGAGGTCATGTGGGGGCATTGATACTCCCGTCATCAGAGACAGCTTATGAGCAGGTGTGGACTCTCGTAGCCTGCATCATCGAAACAAGCAAGTGCCATGCAGGTCACGTGATTGTTGGAGTGGGTTAAGTGTCGTCGAATAGACCCTTACGACGGACCTTCTTTACGACAACGCTGGTTGTAGAGTACTGTTTCACAACTGCCGGCACAGGACCTGAGCCTCAACTGCAGGCTCTTATTCCAACCCTTTTGCCCCAGCCTAACCCAGCCTAAGGTGTCCCGGCCATAACCAATCTTGTCTGAGGTCAAAGCCGAGTTAGGCTTCCAGATAAACAAATTGTCACGATATTTATTCGACTAGATGCCAGTCACTAGAGCAAACGGGCGGCATCAGAGGTCATAATTGGTGCTCTAAACAAGGCCATCTTGAGGAAGAAAGGCATCACAACCGGCTGATAATGCTTCTATAATCGTTTATGGACGCATCATGGCGTACTGTGATGGTCGTACTATTGGCTTGCATCGTAAGATGCGTTGAAGCACAAAAAACAGGCACAGACATGCCTACTTGCATGGGGCGCGAGTAGAGGGGGAGGTCTGCCCCCTGTGTGGGCTGGGAACACGTCTACTGTACACATACAGGCATCGGAGGCTCTCCTAGCAGAGGGTGGTAAACCTTAACAAACTGAGAGATGTTGACCCAGCCAGATGCATTTCCCACGATGGGTCGATCATGGGAATCCTGTACGAGGCTGTCCTATAATTACACACTCTGACAATTATAATTTTCCGCTGCATTTGTAAATAAATGTGACTCCATTTAATAACTCCAAGAATAGGTTGGGGCAATCCCTTAGTTATGACGATGGATCAAATCAACAGAGCATAACAGCGGAAAAGATAACAGAAGAACATTTATGCAATCACAAGTCAATGAACAAATTACCGAGCGCATTCCCAGTTGAAATCGAAATCGTATTCGGATCGCAATGGAGTGACTTCCTTGGAAAAGCCACATAATCACAGAACACGTGATGCACTCGCCTTTAGGTCGACCGTTTGGTTGCATTAGAGCGGCTTTCCTTGAAAACGCCACATAATCACAGAACACGTGATGCACTCGCCTTTAGGTCGACCGTTTGGTCGCAATAGAGCGGCTTTCCTTGAAAACGCCACATAATCACAGAACACGTGATGCACTCGTCTCTTGGTCGACCATTTGATCGCAATAATGATTTCCCTTGAAAAAGCAGCCTGATTACGGAACACGTGTTACACTCGTCTCCAGGTTGACTGTTTTATCGCAATAGAGAGACTTCCTTTGAAAAAGTTGCTTGATTGTAGAACACGTGATGCACTTGACTGTTTGAAAAAGTAGATTGATAACGGAACAAATATTGCACCTGATTCCAGGTCGACCGTGTGACCGTAATAGAGTGATTTCCCTAGAAGAAGCAGCCTGAGTACGAAATACGTGACGCACCCTTCAGCAGGCCAACAAGTTTAGTCGCAATACAGTGACTTGCCTTGAAGAAAAAAAAATGATTACGAAACACGTGATTCGCTCGTTTTTAGGTCGACCGTTTGAAATTCAGTGAAGTTGGAAGGCAAGACAGGGCGACGAACCACGTGACTTTGCTCAACAAGACGGAGGGGTGCGATGGGCAAGGGGCAGAGGAGGGACGAGGTACTGGAATGTGTGGTACTGAACAAATACTGAGGGCTAGAGCGTGGAGGATATGCAGAGTATGAAAAAGAAGAGGCCCCGACAGTAGGTGGACAACAGAGAAAGTTGGGAGAAGAAACGTGTAGCGAAATATGCTCATAAGTTGACGTACCATGTGAACGAAAAAAAAGAGAAAAACGAAAGGAACAATGCAGTTGGAAGCAGATGCAAAATAAAGAGCTGTGGTCAAAAAAGGATGAAGAAAAACTGTTTTGGGCTTGAAGAGAATAAGAAGACTTAGTGGAGTGAGTCAATAATGATATTAATGTGAAGATAACTTGACTTAAAATGGCATTAGAATAACAATATATTTAATACATCGAGTTGATGAATTGAGCTATGAGCGGCTCACATGGAAAATTATGCACCAAAAACGCGGCTGTCTTCTCATTTCAAGACGTGCCGCTTTATTTCGAATGTTGTTTTATAACCATGGAGCATTTCAAATACACTTGTCGCACAACCTCTCTAACAAACTCACGGAATTTAGGACCAACATTCACAAAACTTACAAATTCACGTTGAACATGGATGAACTCCAAAATACTACCAAAAAGTGTAAACCGCCTCTACACCAGGACCCATCCATCCAGTAAATCGCATTCTAAAACGTTAAACTACACACTTGCTAGGGTTCAATGACAAAATTACACAAAGATGCAGTACGGATTTACACCTCTTAAACATTCATTCTTATGATTATCGTGGAAAAAATCATACAACAATAATAAAATCACTACGTAATTCTCTACTCTGCTCTAATTAACGTTAAAAATTGTAATACACTAGGGTATACATCATAGTAAATCGGTCTACTTATACAAATAAACGTAAACGCAACGAGTTTTTACCTAGGGGACTCTCTAACTCCTCCTAAACATTGAAGAATAGTCCTACAATAAACATACAACAAGCAACAACAAGACCAAGTTTGTAACAAATGGAATCTTCTAAAATAAACATGTAACAAATTAAACCTGAAGTACTGTTCTACATTGCAGATACAAACGTAATATTTCCTAATATTCCGATATAGTATAAAATAACCAACAGAGTGAATTGAAGAGGAAAACTCTACAGAAAACATACAAAACTGAAGGACACATACTGAAACTCTTCAGTTATAATAAAGCAAGAAGATCCATTCTCTACCATACCCACATACACTAAAAACCATGATGTACGAGAAAAAAAAAACATGTAACCAGCCGAACAACAAACGTGAATAAGTTGCCAAGACATGTGAGTGACATACGCTGAAACCAATAGTAAATGATGTGGAATACTTTTACTTCTATAGTACATACAAATCTGATTAAATAATTCTCCAACTCAGTCCAAAACAGGGTTAAATTAACTCTTCTTTAACTGAAGTAACCACGGCCTACTCGTATCAGAATGTCATATATTTGCATACAAATACCAAAATGATGCAATAACCGACCACTTTTGCCTGAAATATTATGCTGCAAACCTAAAATATCCTAAATTTCTTATAACTGTATGAGATAAATATTTAAAACTCCGAAAACAAAACAAATTCAACATATATCGACTGATCATTACTAAGTATACATAACACAATATAATAACTTACAATAAATCCATTTCATTCAGCTACTCTCTCTACAGGGTATCCAACCGATACCCGCTGTACAAAAAATCGAGATAAGACTGCCCGAACAGTCTACACACGCTTGATAACGAAACATTTGGAACACGGTAAAATGTACTTGGTTCCAAACTGGATAATGCGTTATGGGGTAGATAGATTCTCGTAACGAAGCTGCTGCACTCTAAGAAATATATACATCAACTCGCCAACTACCAAACTATTATACCATACTATTCCTATGGATATCATATACATATGAATTAAATAGATGAAAAACACAAAACCTTGCTTAAATTCAATATCAGGCTGGTACCAAACAGGGCCGATCGCACACTAAGGCTGCGAACCAAGTTATAAGACATACCTACCACAATATTCCTGTAAACAGTTTATACAATATATATAATGATAAACAAACAAAACACACAAAATATCCCAATCCAACCGCTAAGAACCCACCAACCAACCTCCGAATGAGTTATTATACCCCAACTAGATAAGAATACAAACATATATGTACAGGAAAATATCTAGAATCAATAAGCCAGACATAAATATATAATTATATAAACACTCAAACGTAGCAATCACGCCACGGAAAAGATGTAAACAATTCTAATAACAGATATGAGCAATCTCACCTCATCTTCCAAAACATATCCAACTTTTTGCCTAGGGGGACCCCTACCGCCCCCCACCCCTCCAAATGTGCTATAACGATATTCCTACCAGCAACGAATACATATACAATGGATAATAGAAAGGATTTAGGTATGCCCCAATACACACATCTAAAGAAAAAAAAATACAATAAACATTACCAATTCATATCAATTACAATGTTCAACCCATCTAACCTTCTCAATATATATCCGAAAGCCGTCCGTCCGTCCGCCACCTTCCACCCTTTCGCGTCGCCCGCCTCCCTTATCAGTGACTCCGGCCACATTCGGCCAGGCGCCTGACTCCGGCCCACTCCCCTCCACCGCTAATTAGGCCTTATATAATTCCTTCACTTGCGTTTAGGTGGAATAGTATCTACTTACGACGAAAAGCAGTACAGAGTGTGAATTATTTTAGTACATAAAATATTCTTGCAACTATTGATAAGCTTACCAAAACTGAATTAAAAGTTTAAACGGTAAAATTATGCCTTATAAAAACGATCAAATATATTTTTTAATTGTTAGTTTGGGTGACAGGAATAAGTATATAT
>SDVV010042064.1:0-10376 GCA_016164225.1 Gammarus roeselii | reverse complement strand
TACATCATTGTTGGTCCTGTACATCATTGTTGGTCCTGTACATCATTGTTGGTCCTGTACATCATTGTTGGTCCTGTACATCATTGTTTGTCCTATACATCATTGTTGGTCCTGTACATCATTGTTGGTCCTGTACATCATTGTTGGTCCTGTACATCATTGTTGGTCCAGTACATCATTGTTGGTCCTGTACATCATTGTTGGTCCTGTATATCATTGTTGGTCCTGTACATCATTGTTGGTCCTGTACATCATTGTTGGCCCTGTACATCAATTGTTGGTCCTGTACATCATTGTTGGTCCTGTGCATCATTGTTGGTCCTGTACATCATTGTTGGTCCTGTACATCATTGTTGGTCCTGTGCATCAATGTTGGTCCTGTGCATCATTGTTGGTCCTGTACATCATTGTTGGTCCTGTTCATCATTGTTGGTCTTATACATCAATGTCACTCAGGCCATGCCTCAAAAATATTTATTCCCGAAAACATTCAATTTTTTCTTGCGTCCGTTCTCGCCTACCACGCCTCAGCCTCGTGTAGCACAGTTGGGACAACTAACCCCATACAACACTCTCTTTACTTCCATGCCCAGTGTTCTTCAGTTCAATATAATATTCAGTGCTCTCAATACTTTTGTAATTCTACCACTCTAGATTTCTCCTCTGTTTCCACAAGTCCAGTCTTCTCCACATGAGAGTCAAAGTACTAAAAGCACTGAAATTCCTCTAATAACTCTCCATTTAGACGGACACAAATTCCGGTCGAAACGTCATTCATCGAACGACTCATTATTTTACTTCACCCACATTAACTCGCAGTTTTCACCTCTCACATAGGTACTCTACCAAAATCCGACATTAGCCTACACAATTTTTCTGAATCTGACCTAAACAAATAAGCCGAATCTTACAACAGTGCCGTGACATCAACAAACAGCAACTGACTCAACTGCTGACCCAGTTCCACTTTCATAGGGAACGAAGCCCTCAACTCTCAACTCTGATACATGCCCAGCTGCAATCATACAAACGCAGGACCGCATAACAAATTTCCGCCCACTCCATACAAACGCAACACTTCCACAACGGCTCCCTGTCGACCCTATCCCAGGTCTTTTCCATATCCTTGAAGACCCAGAACACATCCTTTTCCTCGAGAGTTTCTTCCCACTGCCCTGTCTCAATGCAAAAATATGATTTGCACACTTTCAACCACTCCTAAAATATAACTTTTTGGCCCATCGCGCCACCCGTATTGTCTCTAACCCTCTTGATTAGCACTCTCCCATACACATCTTACCATTCACACACAACAAACTGATATCTATTGAGTTGCTGCATCCATTTGTATCTCCTGTACCCTTATACTGTGGAACAATGCAAGCACTGCGCCACTCAATTAGCACCACGCCTGACAAAAAACAATTTACTGGCATTCCCATCCTTTCCTGCTTGCATCACTTCCACCGCCTCCAGCACCTCTTCTCTAAAGAGACAAAAACAACTCCTCACAATACTCAGTACACCTCTTCCGTACATTACCACTCAACAACAACCTGTCGTTTACATCTTCATCACCACCTCTGCCTCTGTCTCCCCCTTTCTCACCCTCTTCACCACTTTACAGAACATCTTCTCAAAATTATCGCACCACCGCTCACTCCACCTAGCATCAGCGTCACTTTCTGCTCTCATGCCCGCACGATTCACCTATTTTATCTTATCTCTATAATGGTCATAGCTACCACTAACCACGCCAGCAATCACTCCTCAAAAGCTATTTTTTTCAGCGACACCACCATTTTAACCTCATCATTCAACCACTCATCACCCTTCTTCCTACACCGGCCCACACGGCGCATACCACTGATTGCTCAGATACTCAAACACTGAATTTCCGAAAGTTTCCTATTTGTCCTCAAAATTCCCTAGGCCTTGCCATCTCACTGTCATATTCCACCTTCAACGTCCGGTGGAGCTCCTAAGCTATGTTGACCACATTTAGTTCATTTACCTTCACTTCATCTCTTTTTTCTTCCACTCTCTTGTTTCCCTTCCACCCCTGCCCTACCCTCAATCTTTCTTCCACCTGTAGACGATCCGACATTCCTCCACCCTCCCTCTTCACCATTCTTCTTGAAATCAATACAAAATCAAACGGCGCTCTATCTGCTACTGCACCACGGGCCATCTTTACCCATGTGTTCTTGAGGATATCTAGCTTCTTGAACAAGTTTTTTCCCACCATCAGCTCCTGCTCCATGCACACCCCTAACAGATTCACTCCACTGTTATTTCTACCTGGAACGTCATTCTTTCTTACACATTCTCCAACACTACGTATCTAACTCGCGCATTTAGGTCTCTCCTTACCACGTTGTATTGACCTCCATGACTCCAAATACTGACTTAGACTAATCCAAAAATACTTCCTCCCCTCCTCATTTCTCTCGCTACCTGGTCAGTAAGCACTCACAAACGCCCATCTCTCTATACCTGACATACCTTTCATCCTCATTAGTCGCTACCTGGTCGCTAGCACTCGATACTTCCTTCTAATTCCGTAACGCTACTAGACAACCGGACATTCAACAACAACACTACAACTTCTCGTGTCCAACCATGCATCCTACACATACCACATCAAACTCACGATCATCCCTACCTTCCAACTTCGTCTCACTCGTCACCAACACATCAACCTTCCTCATCACAAGAATTTTACCAACCTCTCTCCTCTTTGCTTCATCCGTACCTCAACCGCACTCATTAGCGACCCTAACAATAGGGTTTGGAGAAGCGTGAGCCTGCCCTCCTCCGCTCGCCTTCCCATCTTAGGGGGAGGACAGCTATCGTAGGACGTGGGACAGCTATCAGAAATTATCGTGTTTCTCGACCGCACTCATGTTGGTCAAAAAATGGGGCATCAACGAGTGGGATAATATTGCTAAAAGGCTATAGAAATACACAAAACATTGCAATTGATCACCTGGTCTTGAATACTTACACACTATATTGCTATGGGTCCTTTGGTCTACCATGACTTTTTATATTAAGGTTCGACATTTTTTTCTCAAGGATTTTACTTAAAATGTATGATAACTTCCCGCCTCATGCACATTCAAATGAAGAGATGAATTTGCCAGATTAAAATTATATCGTACCGAATATTGAATTCAGAAGACCTATTTCAAAGTATCTCCAAACCAGTAAAAGATTACAAACTGTAAATAAATTAGGCATCACAGTTTGGAAGAAAATTTGTTTTGGAAATTATAGTAATGAAAATCCCACGTGGTATTTCAAAAAATAGGTATCTCAAAAAAAAATCGGGCCCCAGATAATGTTTCATAAGTGAATCTATTCGAAATAAAGAAAAGAATCCTTGAGATGACCTTTGAATAATTTGCATTTTTTATGTTCGCATGAATGCGTTTCAGCTTCGTGGCTTAAGACATTTCCTTCGCACATGTTCTTTTTGTACTATTGTCATCTCCAGGTACGGGATACGCGAGTAATACAGCCGACCTTTTCTTTCCCTCACGCAGGTTCTTCTTCAACAGTTGTAGTCCCCATGCTATGAGATGCACTAGTAATACAGCCCACCTGTTCTTTCCTTCACGCAGGTTCTTCTTCAACAGTTGCAGTCCCCATGCTATGAGATGCACAAGTAATACAGCCCACCTGTTCTTTCCCTCACGCAGGCTCTGCTTCTACAGTTGTAGTCCCCATGCTACAAGATGCACTAGTAATATAGCCCACCTGTTCTTTCCTTCACGCAGGTTCTTCTTCAACAGTTGCAGTCCCCATGCTATAAGATGCACTAGTAATACAGCCCACCTGTTCTTTCCCTCGCGCAGGTTCTGCTTCATCAGTTGTAGTTCCCATGCTACGAGATGCACTAGTAATACAGCCCACCTGTTCTTTCCCTCACGCAGGTTCTTCTTCTAGAGTTGCAGTCCCCATGCTATGAGTTGCAATAGTAATACAGCCCACCTGTTCTTTCCCTCACACAGGTTCTTCTTCTACGATTGTAGTTTCCATGCTACGAGATGCACTAGTAATTCAGCCAACCTGTTATTTACCTCACACAGGTTCTTCTTCTACAGTTGCAGTCCCCATGCTATGAGTTGCACTAGTAATACAGCCCACCTGTTCTTTCCCTCACACAGGTTCTTCTTCTACGATTGTAGTTTCCATGCTGCGAGATGCACTATTAATTCAACCAACCTGTTCTTTTCCTCACACAGATTCTTCTTCTACGATTGTAGTCCCCATGATACGAGATGAACTAGTAATACAGCCCACCTGTTGTTTCCCTCACGCAGGTTCTTCTTCTAAAGTTGCAGTCCCCATGCTATGAGTTGCACTAGTAATACAGCCCACCTGTTCTTTCCCTCACGCAGGTTCTTCTTCTACAGTTGTAGTCCCCATGCTACAAGATGCACTAGTAATACAGCCCACCTGTTCTTTCCTTCACGCAGGTTCTTCTTCTACAGTTGCAGTCCCCATGCTACGAGATGCACTAGTAATACAGCCCACCTGTTCTTTCCTTCCTTCACGCAGGTTCTTCTTCTACAGTTGCAGTCCCCATGCTACGAGATGCACTAGTAATGCAGCCCACCTGTTCTTTCCCTCACGCTGGTTGTTCTTCTACTATTGTTATTCTCACGGTATGAGAAGTACAACTAATACAGCCCACCTTCCCCTTTCCTCACGCATGTTTTTTGTACTATTGTCATCCCCATGGTACAAGATGCACACGTATTACAGTCACACCCATCCTTTCCCTCGAACAGGTTCCTTTTCTACTATTGATTTCCACATACAAGATACACAAGTATTACAGCCATACCCTCCCTTTCTCTCACGCATGTTTGTTTTGTATTTTTGTTATCCACATGGTACAAGATACACAAGTAATACAGCTACACCCTCCCATTTCCCTCACGCATGTTTGTTTTGTACTTTTGATATCCGCATGATACAAGATGAACAAGTATTACAGCCACACCCTCCCTTTCCCTCAAGCAGGTTTGTTTTGCACTATTGTAATCCCGATGGTACAAGATATGCAAGTATTACAGCCACAGCCACACCATCCCTTTCCTTCACGCAGGTTCTTTTTCTACTATTGTTATGCCAATGGTACAAGATACACAAGAATTACAGCCACACCCTCCCTTTCCTTCACGCATCTTTGTTTTGTACTTTTGTTATTCCCATGGTATATGATACACAAGTATTACAGCCCCACCCTCCATTTCCCTCATGCATGTTCTGTTTGTATTATTGTTATCCCCATGGTACAAGATACACACTTATTAACAACCACATCTTACCATTCCGTCACGCAGGTTCTCTTCGTGCTGTCTCGTGCATTCTTGGCTAGCCAATGGTGCCAGTACGAGCTGAGCAGGGCATCAATGCTCGCCCTTAACAGGTCGACGCTCTTAGTGCTCGAGAAAGAGCGTATTCCGAAAGAGGAGCAGCCGAGTACCCTTCAGTCTCTGCTTGCGACTCGAACTTTCATCCCTTGGTCCGAGGAGAGTGAAGAGCAAAGACTCGTTTGGGAGAAATTCAGGAAGGTATTCATCCCACCTCAACCAAGGCTTCAAACACTAAAGAATGAGAAAAGAAGTGGTGTCGGAATTCTCAAAGAATTTCTCCGACTTGGTTCTCCAGTGATACCATCCACAAATTTGCCGGGGAGCTCCGATATCGTACCAACACATCAAAGTTTCCGAAAACTGGGGTCGAGTATAGACTTTCCTCAGAGAGGCGCTGCTGTTCATGTGATCAGCATTTCGGGCAGAGAAAACCCGAGTTTTGAACGGTCACCGACTCTTTCACTTCAAAATATTGACTGGCGAAAAACTGAAGGAGTTCAGTGCGAAGAAAATTTGAAAGTATAGTTTACGGGTGGAAATTTCCTGCAGAACTCTAATTAATACTCTTGTTGTATAGATGTGAGTTCATAGGCATTTCATTGAGTTCAACTGTTGAAAAACTAAGATCCCTCCTTAGAAGAGACATGTCAAAGTTTTAGAAGCACTAGTGCGTCTCAATGGTGCCGGATTTCAGTGAATATGAACCGGTCATTTGAGAAGAAAAATACAGTACAAATGTTGTTGAACTGATGGATCTTGTCATCATAGCCCCTCATAGCATTGTGGTATTAAACGTGCGGAACATTTCAACCTTGTTTTTGTTGTTTGAGCAGCCATTTCTTCGCAAAAAATATATTAGGAAATGATAGTACTTCCCCATTTGTCCTAAATAATGTATGTAATACGTTAGCTTAAGAAAATGATTGATGATATTCTCTAGAAAAATTTACATGTTTTGTTCACATTCATTGAGATTACTTGTTCAATTTGATATTAAATGTTTTATGTAAATATAGCACATGAAGAGGGATCATATTTCATATTTCATGTAGTGTGAAACTTTAAACCTAAAACAACAACCATAAGACCACCAAACGAGTCCCTTTGAAATACAGGATTCTATTAAAAATTTAGGAGGTATTTTGATGCAAAATTATTACAAGTTCATCGTGCGTAGATGCGTTACCTTTAAACAACTGAACACAACATTGTTATTACGCATAAGAAATGAAACGGAAACACTACGATGAGTTCATTGTGCGTAAATGCGTTACCTTTAAACAACCGAACACAACATTGTTATTACGCACAAGCAATGAAACGGAAACAATACTATGAGTTCATTGTGCGTAAATGCGTTACCTTTAAACAACTGAACACAACATAGTTATTACGCATAAACAATGAAACGGAAACAATACGACGAGTTCATCGCGAACACAACATTGCCACTAAGCATATGCAATAAAACGGAAACAATACGATTATTTTCAAGTGTTTGTTTGTATAATGTGATCGACCGATGTGAAACCTTACTGCGCACAAGGTTAGTGAATGTATATAAGGAAACGCAAAATACTCTTTGTAAATAAATCAATATGGGACAGTAGCATCCACATTACATGCAACTAAGAACAGCACATTTTCATGATTCAAAACCATGCGTAGTGGTTGATGTTTTTACTCTCAGGGAGACGTTTGATTCAAGTCAGGCAATATAGGATATTATGGAACGTCATTTCTAGCGCCCTTCTCGTCTATATGTCACAACGCACTTGACGTAAACGATAAACAAATTTGCAATAGGTTATTGTATTTTCAGTTATTAAATGCATGTACAGAAAGGCTTACATGAAGTATTATCTGGTGCGTGAGCTTAAATAAATCACAACACTTGTATTGATCTTGGTCGACAAATTACGAATCAATGCATTTGCAGAACTTTGAGATTATTTTTAAGACAAATTGAGTATTTGTTCGTGCATTATTGTGCAAATGTTTAATTTGAACAAAATCGTCGTACATGACGCAGATCCAGACTGTTTCATAATTTCTACATAATCAACGAATTTTTATACGTATCATATACTTTACCTCCATTTACCTATGTTTATTCAAGAGACTACTCATTTATTTGTTTATCGGCAATATCCCACAGCTTGGAATTCTTTTTGGTGAGAAAAAATCATTAGGCAACTCCTTCAAAGCTGTCAAAGCTGTTTAGTCACATGGACATGGCAGAGCTGTATAGTCACATGGACATGGCAGAGCTGTATAGTCACATGGACATGGCAGAGCTATATGGTCACATGGACATGGCAGAGCTGTATAGTCACATGGACATGGCAGAGCTGCATGGTAACATGGACATGGCAGAGCTGTATTGTCAAATGGACATATCACAGCTGTATAGTCACATGGACATGGCAGAGCTATATGGTCACATGGACATGGCAGAGCTATATGGTCACATGGACATGTCAGAGCTATATAGTTACATGGACATGGCAGAGCTATATGGTCACATGGACATGGCAGAGCTATATAGTTACGTGGACATGGTAGAGCCGTACAGTCACAAGGACATGGTAGAGCCGTATAGTCACAAGGACATGATAGAACTGTATAGTCACATGGACATGGCAGAGCTGTATAGCTACGTGTACATGGCAGATTGACTGAGCATGGTGACCACCATGAGGCGCATGAGGCGCGTCGTCTGCCTCATAATGTGCTGTTGTTTCGATTTATAATCGATCCGGTTCTATGGCTGGCATTCAAATTAGAGATAGACCAGCGATTAATATTTCCCATACATTGATTGTTGTTGTTTGACACCAGATGTAGTTCGAAAAGAAATGTGACCGCATTCAGGAATAACGCGTTGTGGTGTTAAGCACATTGTGTGTTTATTAGAGGCAAACATGAATGATGGTGACAATGGAAGGCACAGCAGCAATACGGGTAAAGACAGATCGAGATGTCATTTGAAATAAGCCCAGTAAAAAGTGCTGGGTAATAACGGCGGGAGTTTGCCTCGGGTGTATTGATTGCGGCGTATCATTTCTTCATTCTTGTTTTGTGCAGTCTTTAGTTAATTAAAAACAGCGCATAAATCCCAATCGAAATGTTATAAAACACAAAACAAAGCGTACAGGTAGTCAACTTAACACCGAACAATGTTTGATGTGTACATTGATTTAAAACAAACACAGACAAGGCACCATCCAGTGCTTTGCAGTACGTGCACAATTGATGCACAAGCAAGCACAGACGAGGCACCATCCAGTGCTTGGCAATACGCTCACAACTGATGCACAAGCAATCATAGACAAGGCACCATCCAGTGCTTGGCAGTACGCGCACATTTGACACACAAACAAGCACAAACAAGGCACCATCCAGTGCTTGGCAGGATGCGCACAATTGATGCACAAGCAAGCACAGACAAGGCACCATCCAGTGCTTGGCAATACGCGCACAATTGATGCACAAGCAAGCACAGACAAGGCACCATCCAGTGCTTGGTAGGATGCGCACAATTGATGCACAAGCCAGCACAGACAAGGCACCATCCAGTGCTTGGCAGTACGCGCACATTTGACACACAAGCAAGCACAAACAAGGCACCATCCAGTGCTTGGCAATATGCTCACAACTGATGCACAAGCAAGCATAGACACGGCACCATCCGGTGCTTGGCAGTACACGCACATTTGACACACAAGCAAGCACAAACAAGGCACCATCCAGTGCTTGGCAATACGCTCACAACTGATGCACAAGCAAGCATAGACAAGGCACCATCCAGTGCTTGGCAGTACACGCACATTTGACACACAAGCAAGCACAAACATGGCACCATCCAGTGTTTGGCAGTACACGCACTTGACACACATGCACATGGAATCACCGGTCCTCAATGCAGATAGATACCCACCGAAATATTTCTCTTCTAGGCAAGTTAAAGTTAGGTGATTCAATCCAATTATTTACTCACAACTAAGCCCTGCTTCGGTGATCCATTTTAACCCTTAATTGTGAATCATCACTTCATAGGCCTCTTAACCCTTAGCTGTGAATCATCGCTTGATAGGCCTCTTAATCCTTAACTGTGCATCATCACTTGATAGGCTCTCTCAACATTGCTGAACTTGCGTGATTTTTGAGTGTGGTTGTTAATATCTCCGAAAGCCGACCGATGATTTTTTTCCATTCTTTTTCCTCGATTGAAAATAATCACACGTAATGAACATAACAATTTTGACTACATCATTGTACGATATGCTGTATTATATTTAACTGTCATGTTTACCGTGCGCGAACAGCAAGCACAGTGTAATTCTTAGTTTGACTCCATCATTGTACGATGTGCTGTATCATATTTAACTGTCAGGTCTACCGTGCGCGAACAGCAAGTAGAGTATAATTCTTAGTTTTCTTCAATCTTGTTGTTTATAGTGATCATCTACCTTCATTGTACATATCGAGTCATAACTATTTGATGTTGGGAAGATGTTACATCATTTATTTTATTTGTGGTCAATATGACGACTTTAGAGCCACGGCCAATTTCATTTTTGACTTCCATCTAAACTACTTCTCTATTTAATCCTCAAGTTTAGTCTGTAACGTGTTTAGATTAAAGTATACAGAGATAAGTACTTCACTAATAAAACAGTATCCCTCCTCTGTCAAAATGTGCGTATTGCAAATTGTAATTTTTATTCAATATACATTGCCCTGTAATACTCAAAGCGTAGGTGCCGTCGTTACGCTATACTCGGATTAGTTACAACAGTATATCGTCTTAGTTTGACAGGTCGACAAATGTATATGTCGTCTACAAAATATTTTTAAAAAATGTGAGAATAGTTAGGTGGTTATATTTTATACGTACGTTGTGTCAAATCATATGTATTTACCTAATGATATGACAAAAAAATATTTACTGATTTATATGCAAATGATTAAGGAATAAGAAAA
>SDVV010042063.1:0-10377 GCA_016164225.1 Gammarus roeselii | reverse complement strand
ATAAGCAAAATGGTACCATGCAATTGTAAGTACCGCTTGAATGATATAACCATATAACTACGTTGTATAAAAACATCAAAACTAATTTATTCTCGAACTAGTCTTTTGACCTCATAAAACTAGTAACCAGAAAACTAGTGACTTGAAAGCTGACAAAGTAACCCAATAGATCCAATTCAGAAAATTTAATATTTCAAAATATTTGAATTATCTTTGACCCAAATTTAAATACAGCTATATCCGGAAGTATTTTTTTTAAAAAGGATCAATCCTAATACAGCTATATCCAAGATTATAAAGTGCTTTCTAAAAAGGAGCAAGTTGTCCCACCTCAATACTTATTGAAAACATGGAATAAAATTTTCTTGAAGAGCCTTTTTAATTCCGACCCTAGTCTGGAACTTTTTCAAAGTCAGTCACCACTGACTTAAGAGTCTCAACTGCAATTAGAGTGTCACTGGTATTATATGTTTACCTTGTTGGGTAACGTTGGCAATTATGTTATTTCATTCGATGTAGCAATAGCTCCTATCTCATTTTCTAATGTGTCCTGCAGGTTTTTATTTTGGTGAAGTTTTATACCATTTAAGTGAGTCAAGACGGTATCCTACTCTGAAATGAATAAGAATTAAGTTAAAAAACCTTCACTCTCACTAGAAAGTTAAAAATGTTTTCCTTGCAGTACGGAAAAGTTGTAATGTTCACTTGCCAGAAGTTATAAGTATTTGAATTATCCCGAAAGCAGCCACACTTGCTTTCATCCGGAAAATAATAAACAACGTTGGTACAATGGTTTGTCCGTAAGCCGTTCTGCGGTGTGTTTCCAACACACTTGCTGGATGATTTCTGATGAATAATTTTTATTAATTTGTTGTGTTTCAGAATGTCTCATGGCATTTGTATGTTATTTTTCCAGAATCATTACCAACGTAATAATTCCCAGTTGTGCCATGTTTGTTTGTATATGACTGTACCTACAGTTTCTAGGTCGTGTATTTTATCCTTTTGCTATGGTAATTTTATACGTTGATCCATACAATATTGGTAGCCCTACATTCGCATGATTTCATTTCTACTATTAACACTACTGATCATATATACACGAAAGAATGTACAAATTGTAATAATTTGGATTGACTGCGTGAATGTAGTGTGATTGCTGACCACTACATCCACTACCCTCCTTGATGCGGATGCTGGGCTGTCGTTAGAGGTAGTGCCTCTGGGCACTGCGAGAGCCTTCGTCCAGTTCCAGTCGCGAAACCTGATTGGCAGTCTATTTTCTTTGCCACTACGCGTCCTCAATATTCCCCTCGCGGGCATGGGGCCGGTGGTCACAATTTGTTTGCATGAGGGTTTGGGTCCATCTGGCATGGTTAAGCTGGTGTGCTTCTGTGCTTGAGGGCAAGTTTCTTTTGTTGGTTGATCGTGTGCGATCTTTTCCTGTTGGGGTCCACAGCAAGTTCTACCGTGATTTGTTCGTGCACGTCTGAGGACAGTTTTTTTTCAGAATAAGCTATTTTTAGGCGGGAAGCGTGGACGCTGTCCGTCCTGGTCCCGCGTTGTATTTTGAAGAAATCTTTGTTGCGGAGAACTACCTCAAATGGTCCCTCATATGGTGCTTCCAACGGTTGCTTGACTCAGTCAACTCGGACAAAGACGTGTGAGGCGCGCTTGAGTTTGGGATCGACGTAGCCTTCTTTCTGTTGTAATGGTCTGGATTCTGCTGGTCCCACGTCGCTCATGAACGTGCGGAGTCTTTTAGTGTATTCCGTGTGATATACAAGGGCGGGGTCGACGTTCCGGACCCAAAGGTCACTGGGGAGTCGGAGATTGACTCCAAACATCAGTTCTGCTGTGCTGTAGCCAATGTCTTCTTTGACTGCCGCACGCATGTACAATAGTATGAGCGGCAGCTTTTGCAGCCAGTAGTGTGGATTAGCACAAATCTTTAGGTTATCCTTGATCCTTCGGTGCAATCGTTCAATGAGGCCATTCGATCTTGGACGGTAGGCTGTTGTTCGAATTTTTAGTGTACCAAAGATGCTCATGAGATTGGCCCATAAAGCAGATTTGAATTGCGGACTGGTCTGTAATTACACTTATGGGGCACCCATAACGAGAAATCCATGTGGATATGAAAACTAAGGCAACAGTCTCCGCTCGAGCATCCTTAATGGGACAAATTTCCGGCCAACGCGTGTGACGATCTATTGTGGTTAAGAGGTAGGTATAGCCATCATTTGATTGGAGAGGGCCAACAGAGTCAAGGTGCACTTGGGCAAATTTGCCTCCCTTCGGGGGTATTATCTGTAGGGGGACCACATTGTGTCTGGTGATCTTCCCTTTGCGGCAACTGTTGCAGTCGTCACACCACCGCTGGATGTCCTTTTTTATGTGTGGCCACACAAAACATTGTGTGACCATTCGCAATGTTGCCCGCATTCCAGGGTGTGCGACGTTATGCACCCGCTGGAAGTAACGTCGTCTCAGTGTTTGAGGGATGTACGGTCGGCATATGCTGTTAAACATATGGCAATAAATTCCCTCGATCAATGTGAGTTTAAGTGGTGAGTCCTGATAAGTTAGAAGTGTTTACCGTTGGTCGTCTTGTTGTTGCTCAGCCATGAAGAGTTCCTCGTCCGCATCTGCAAAGACTGCGGAAAGGTAGGGCGTGCCGTCCACTTCTGGACTGGAGTTCAGTCCCTGTTCTTCGTCTTGGTCGTAGCATCGGGAGAGAGCATCTACTATCACGTTTTTCTCCCCAGCTACATGCCTTATGTCATTGGTGAACTGGCTTAGGAAAGACAGATGCCGACTTTCTCTGTGGATGTCTCTCTCTTGGCGTTTGCTCATTGCCCCAACGAGTGGCTTATGAGCGGTGAGTATGGTAAAGGGGATTCCTACCACAAAGTATTTGAAATGCTTGACTGCTAGGTAAGCTGCAAACAATTTGAGACCAAAAGTGGAGTATTTTTGTTCACGAGGCTACAGTTTCTTGCTGAAGAAGGCGAGTGGCCTCCATTCTGCGTTCTGGAGGTGCTGTAGGACGGCTCCATCCGTTGCGCTAGGCGCATCTACCACTATTGCAGTAGGTGCATCAGGATCTGGGTGGTGCAGCAGTGTGGCTTTTGCCAGTAAAGTCTTTGCATCCTCAAATGCCTTGTTTGCTTCTGGTGTCCAGTTTATTTTAGCCTTTTTCCAAGGTTTCCTCATGAGCATCAGATCCACGGGTGCCATTATCTGTGCGATGTTGGGCAAGAATCTGTTATAGAACTTCATCATCCCACAGTACGTTCTGAGGGTCCTGATGAAAATAGGTCTCTCGAAATCTGTGATGGCCTGTACTTTTTCAGGCAGAGGGAGGATTCCTTGCGGAGTTATTCTGTGGCCCAAGAAGTTGATCTCGGGTCTGCCAAATTCGCACTTCAGCTGGTTGATGACCATATTATGTGCGTCCAGCCTCTGAAAAAGCTCTTCCAGATCCTGGAGGTGCTCAGCTGCAGTGGAGCTTGCCAGCAATATATCATCAATGTAATTGAAGTGGATGACTTCTCGCCCGTCCACGCGCACGTCGCGCAGTACAGTATCGATAAATCTTTGAAAAGTTTGTGCTGAACCACATAGGCCGTATAGCATTCGAGTAAACTCATAACTGCCAAATGGTGTGGTAACAGCGGTTTTTGGAATGCTTTCCTCGTCTAGAGGGATTTGAAAATAGGCGGAGGTCAAGTCAACCTTTGAGAATACTGAGCAGCCTACCAGATTTGCCGAGAAATCTTGAGGAGGAGGAGGTAAGGCGTATTTATCTTTAGAAGTGACCTCGTTCAGAAGACGATAGTCGCCAAAAACCCGCCAACCACTCTTCTTGTGGATTACGTGTAGGGGCGAGGCCCAAGGACTGTTGTTAAGGCGGATGATCCCATCCTGGAGCATCAGCCGCATCGCCTCCTTGGCTGCATCAGCTACTTTTGGGTTCAAATTTCTTTTACGAGTGAAAACAGGTTGTCCTGTTATGGTTATGATGTGCTTCACTTCGTGCTTTGGTGGTCAAAATGCTGGGTTAGGTAGGGTGAGGTTCTTGTATTTTTTAAATGGTAAGCGATAGCATTCTGGGTCGTCTCCTAATGTGTCAAGTGTACCACTGGCTGTAACTATACCTGCCTGAGCCTTTAGGTTTGTTATTGTATCCAGTAGGCATCGGTTGTGTAAATCTACTACAAGCTTGTAGTAGCATAGCAGATCTGCGCCGATAATGAGCTGTTCTACTTGGCAATTACAAAGGGCCAAGTGATATCTTTGCGCATGCCTATGCTGAGCGTCATGAGGCGCTGGCCGTCGGTTGGTATTGGGGAGCCATTGGCTGCGCGCAAGTTGCTCACTTCTTTGTTCTTAATATTTGATCAAAGTTCCGGGATGACGCTTACAGCAGCTCCTGTATCAATCAGGAAGTTGAGTTTATTTGCACTACCGTGCAAAGCCAGGAGGCGAGACTTAACTGATGCTATGGCCGTAACGGTGCTCGTGGTATCGCTACGGGACCTTTGTTTCCCATCTTTGGTTGGAGGTGTGCCATGTCACATGGTTCAATGTAACGGAATGCTTCGTTTCCAAATTTAGCATGGAAGTAGCATCTTGTTTGACCTGGTGCAGGATTTGATCTTGGTCGCGACTGGCTACGTGCTCTGTCAGCTCCGTGCTGCTGATGAGGGCGTTGTTCCAATTTTTTGTACGCGTTGGAGCAGGTTCTGCTGATCCCTGACCAGGCGCTCTTCGAAAAAAGACGTTTGTCGCTCAAGGCTCTCTATGAGTCTCTCTATGTGTGATTTTTCTGTCTCCAGCACTTTGTTGCGCAGGTCAAGCTCAGAAATGCGGTTGATCACGTCCTCAAACTTTTGCAGACTGGGACGCTTTCCATTTTTGTGACTGACCTTGCCCCCATGCTGTTTGTGTAATCTCCATCATGTTGACTTAGGTGGCATTCAGATCGGTAAATTCATTTAGTACCCGATCTGCAACTTTAACAATGTCTGCCAGCGTTGTGTCACCATTTGCTAGGATGGCATATTTGAGTGGTGGTGAAATCTCTCGAAAGATGATGTTTCTTAAGAAGGGGCTGTCGTCCTCGTTTTGGTTCCCAATTAATTTCGTAAGGTCGCTAATGTATTGAGTCATGATCCGAGAACCTCGTCATTCTGTTTCCAGGATCTGCCGTATCTGTTGATTTTTCCATTCATGACTATGTCACGGACTTCAAGCTGTGTATTGGGTGGAAGTGCTTTTAATACAGTTTGTGTTTCTGTTGATTTTTCCATTCATGACTATGTCACGGACTTCAAGCTGTGTATTGGGTGGAAGTGCTTCCTCATCAGTTATGTTGTGACGGGCAAATTCGGCATCCACTAGGAATAGCCAGCAAATAATGTCTGTGGGTTGGTATGCAGGTAGAGTTATCTTCCCTGCCCACCTGGGTGGGTAATCCACTTTGACCTGGCATGATGAGGTAGTTCTTAGACTGAGAATTGTGTGTGGTGTGTGATTTTGTAGGAAAGTGATTTAGAGAGCTATCGTGTAGTAGCTACATGTCGCTACTACACGAGCAAACACAGGTGTTTGGTGAAACTCCTCCGCACCTGTGTTTGCAGTCAGTTTCTTTAGAAGTTTGTGCTAAGTCTAAAACACAATTTTATGATTGCAGACAGTGAGGTGGAGCTGGTTTTTGCAAGTAAAATGATAGGAGAAATAAAAAAAATTGTAAGTAAGTTAGCACACAATGAGGTGCAGATGGTATTTTCAATCAAGAATTTCTTTTTGAATTGGTACAAAACAAGTTGTGTATAACATCCAGTACGTGTGTTAAGAGAAAAAAATGCTTATATAAAAATAAATGTGTATTGTTGGCGTTTTTCACTTATGGCACGATGATGTTTCGGTTGAAAAATAATTTTCAATTTCTAAAGATCAGAATACTTTAACCCAGAAGAGAAATATTGATAGCAAGTTCTCCAGTCTTTTGCCCAGCTGCTAAGATGTTAAAGGAAATATCTGCAAAATAGTAGCTATTAGCTCTCCCACTACCTATCCTGAATGCACAAAGAGAAATGGAAGGATTTTTCAAGGAGATAAGTAATTTTTCCCCTACTCCTGTGATTAGCCAATTAGTTTTCCACAACAAGCTACCGAAAATGCTACGCCTACGGCCCTTTAGCGTACAGTCCAATTATTCCAATCCAAAGTGTGTAGTCCATGTCATTCAATAACCTTCAGTTGAGGTTGTGTATTAAACTTTATATCGAGGGTCACCAGTTATCGTTAACCCGTCTGGTCAGAAGGACTTAATTAATTGATTAAGTAGTGATAATAGGGCATACATATCAAGGATTTGAAATAACGTACAATATGGTATTTTTAAATACTCAACTTGTATTGTGAAGCAAGAATGGTGATGAAGTTAATTAATCTTGAATCATCATGATCAAGTCTTGTCGAGTTTTTGATTCTCCTTTCCCTTTTTTATTAAGGTCTTGTTTTGGATTCGTCTTTCTCTAATTTTTATTAGGGTCTTGATCAGGATAAGTTTCTTGAGTCCAGCACTTAAAAGGGGCCGGTAGTAGCTGCAAGAAAACACTGTCTCAGGAAAGGCACTTATGATACAAGTCCTTCCCGCCACCCGTTACCACGGGATTTCCATAGCGGGCAAGGCATCACCAGAAGCTTGCCACGTCACTGTAGAACTACCAAAGATCTCCAAGCTTAGCAGTTGGCTATGTCTGGGGAACCCTGGTAGAACACTCAGACAGACACTTCATGCAGTATTTATGAAATACATAAAAAAAAAACATCGTGGAGCATCTATAGTTAAATAATAAAATGACGTCTGATTGCTAGCTCCCAATTCCACAGCTTTACCAATATTTTATCCTAATTTTAGGAAAGGCCTCACAAGTTGTGAGGCCAACGCTCGAGCACCTGCCGAGCTGGGATAAGAGAATGGATCCAATTAAGAAAATTAAATGTGTCAAAATATTTGAATTATCTTTGACCCAAATCCTAATTCAGCTATATCCAAGATTATTAGGTACTTTAAAAAAATCAAGTTGTCCTACCTCAATTCTTATTGAAAACGTGGACTATAATTTCCTCGTAGAGCCTTTTAAATTCTGACCCTAGTCTGGCACTTCTTCAAAGTTAGTCACTACTGACTCAAGAACCTTAGCTGCAATTGGAATGTCACTGGTATTATACATTCATCTTGTTGAGTATCGTCGGCAATTATGTTATTTTATTCAAGGTAGCAACGGCTCCTATATCATTCTCAAATGTGTCCTGTAGGTTTTCATTTCGGTGAAGTTTTATACCATGTAAGTGAGTCAAGACGGTATCCTACTCTGAAATGAATATGAATAGGATTAAAAACCTTCACTCAGTCACTAGAAAGTTTAAAAAGTTTCCCTTGAAGTACCGAAAAGTTCTAATGTTCACTTGGCAGAAGTTATACGTAATAGAATTATCCCGCAAGCAGCCACACTTGCTTCCATCCTGAAAATAATAAGCCACGTTGGTACAATGGTTCGTCCGTAAACCGTTCTGCGGTGAGTCTCCAACATACTTGCTGGATGATTTCTGATAAATGTCTCATGGCATTTGTATGTTGTTGTTCCAGAATCATTAACAACGTAATAATTCCATGATGTGCCAGGTTTGTTTGTATATAACTGTACCTACAGTTTTTAGGTCGTGTGTTTTATTCTTTTGCTATGGTAATTTTATAAGTTGATATATACAATATTTTTAACACTACATTTGCATGAATTCTACTATTTACACTACTGATTATATATACACGAAAGAATGTACAAATTGTAATAATTTGGATTGACTGCTTGAATGTAGTGTGATTGCTGATCACTACACCACCACCGCCACCATCCCCGGTGACGACACCAAAAATGCGATTTTGGTCCAGCTTCCACCATTCAATAAAAGCGATGTACCGTTATGGTTTGCGCAGGTCAAAACGTTATTTGACTTTCAAGCGATAAGCAACCCCTTGGTCCAATTTAAGGTAGTGATAGGTGCGTTAGGACCGGATGTAGCAGCGGAAAAAATAAATGCCATCTTAAATCCTCCCAAAGAAAATCCTTTCGCAACCCTCAGAACCGAGCTGCAAAACAGTTACGGACTATCGTTGCACCAGCGCATTGGAAAATTATTGAGTAGCAAAGAACTTGGTGACAGAAAGCCGTCAGCTTTCCTACGTCAAATCCTGACATTAGTCGATGGACCAGCCAAGCCTGACGAAACGTTCCTGAAGACGCTCTTTCTCCAAAGACTCCCATCAAATGTGCAAACAAAATACTTGCGTTCGCAAGTAGACGAGCTAAGCTTGGAGAAATTAGCCGCATCAGGCTGACCGCATCATAGAGAAAGAGGCACGAAACGACCCGTCGATAGCACAAATTCAGCGAACCGGCAACGAACAGCGTCAACGCGTGTAATTTCACTCCGATGTCACTAAAGCCAGCAATGCCAGCGTCGGCACCACAGAGCAAAATAACTAAACTCACTGATATTATCAATAACTCCAAACGAGCATCACAAGCCTAGCTGCGAAGCACGAAAAGCATAGAGCAATCAGTCCGGCGTGGTACCGAGAGCCGCGGTAGAAAGCGCACCAATCGTTCAAAATTGCCTCAACGAAGTCGTTCAAAGACCCGTGATAACTCTAAATTCTATACGTATTGGTATCACTATAAATTTGGCTCTAAGGCCACGAAATGCAACCTACCGTGCACTTGGACTTCGGGAAACGCCAACCCGAGTAATAAATGTGGCCAGCGATAGAGACTCGGGCAAATTCAAAGAAAAAATTACGGCCATGAGGATATACTGTACCAAGACGCGCATTCAGTTCTTAGTCGACACAGGAGCTTCACTCAGTTGCCTCCCAGCGACCGCAGGCAATAGATCCTAGGGCGCATAGGCGATGCTAACAGCTGCGAACGGCAGCGAAATCGCTTCTTACGGCCGCAAAACTCTAATCATTGAGTTAGGACTCCGTAGAGATTTTCAATGGGACTTTGTCATAGCTGATGTAACCATGCCAATTATAGGCATAGATTTCCTAACCCACTATAGCCTCACCATCAATTTAAAAAACATGGTACTCCTCGATCCGATGACCAGTCTCATTACGAATGCCACACGGGCCCGGCTCGATGCTGCGATGCGAATAATCGGCGCCGGCGACCAAATACTGGACAGGTGCAAGGCGCAACTAAAAAAATACTCTGTAATAACCGAACCGGAAACGCTAAAACAATGCCCGCCTCACAGCACGGTTCACTACATACCAACAATAGGGCCACCGCTATTCAACAGACCTAGACGACTAGCCCCAGACAAACTTGCGATCGCGAAAAAGACCTTCGAAGATACACTCCGTTTAGGAATCGTGCGCCCCTCAGCAAGCCCGTCGGCTGCTCCGCTCCACCTCGTACCGAAAGGAGAGGGATGGAGAGCCACAAACGATTTCAGGCGGCTCAATTTTATTACAAACGACGATCAGTACGGAATTCCTCCTGTTCATGACTTTGTAGAGGTCCTTAATTGACCCTACATTATCCTAATAACACTAAACGTATTATACGTGCATCACAAGCACTATTACGATTAAGCAATTGCATCTTTTGATCTCATTGTTGCATATCTCTGTAGGTAGCAACAACATTTCCATTCAGCTAGTACAAACAGCTTCCAACCATAATGGCAGTGCAACAAATATTTATTTTGGCTAAATAAATATGTATACCCACGCAATAAAAGCCATGGAACATGAATCAGATGGAAGAAATGATTCAGTGAAATATTTTTACAAAATTCAGATAAATATTTTTACGTGAATCTGGCAACAAGCTGAGCGGTTTTTTTCTAGACTCTTCGGCGGGTCGCACAAGATCGTAGTTCTCGTGGCAATTACAGATCCTTGCATACAAACACAGGCAAGGAAGTTCAAAATAGCAACAAATTAAGGAAGTGATACCGTGGCCACAGAGGAAATTGTTCTCATACCTAAGACTACTGGCCAAACATATAGATAGACTAGCTAGGCTAGATAGCCTGGGCCAATTCATCGTACTTAGGCTTACCTTGGATACTGCTCCACAAAAGACAGGTGAGAATAACAGTGTTTAATATGTCCTATCCCCAGTGTAGGGCAGACTAATAAATACAGTTGCAGATTTCTGCAGCAAGACACTGTTGTTAATACCTGGATGCAAGATTGTAACTGTGAAGGCACAAAGCTAGCTATGGGGGATTCCTCTGCCAAATGCCATACCAAGATTGTCAATTATGCTAACATGATAGCAATCTTTA
>SDVV010042062.1:0-10377 GCA_016164225.1 Gammarus roeselii | reverse complement strand
ATATGCAATGGCTCCATTCTGAACGAAATAATTCTGAAGCTGATTTAGAATATGCTTTTAATACATTTGTTATACAAATAATTTCAATTGAACCTAGATAAAACTTTAATGAGTTACCAATCAAGAAAGGCTGTAATTGAAGAATATTTTCAGTTTCCTCTGAAACATCGTCATGATTTGCTGTGGCTGAGAAGTAGAGCAGCATAACTGCATTCATGTTCTCGTAGAAATAACATTAAACAGCTGATTATGTTATGCTACTTGACTTCTCGGTCAATCTGCTTATGATTTACAGGGTAGGCGACTGTATGAACGACCTAACGAAATGCTGAGTATCCCGCAATTTCAAAATGTCAAATGCATTTTCTTATTATACACCATTTTGTCTGGTCATTTCCTCCTTGCTCTCATGTGTCTAAACTCATCCGCCACACGTGCTCACTGTTCGCTCATCACCATTGCCAGGCAGCCCTTGAGAGCACGAGGGTCAGTCTCGTGGTCAACGGCGGTTATGAGTCGTGTTTCGGACGGCGGTTATGAGTCACGTTTCAAACGGCGGTTATGAGTCATGTTTCGGACGGCGGTTATGAGTAATGTTTCGGACTGCGGTTATGAGTCACGTTTCTGACGTTATAATCCCATAGTTTCAGTATTAAAGTCTCGCGTACATGCGTTTATGAATATATGATATATTTCGTTCCCACTCCGGACATCGCACATCCGCTCAATGTAAACTATTCTAAATTATACATTTTTATAACGAATAAACATTCACTGTATACATGTATTGTTCCATGTATACGCGCTACTGTCATGTACAACCTTTGGGCCAACCGACTTTTTTCAATGTTTTTTATATCTGCATGCAAATTTTGTAGACGTGATAAAGCTGGGCTCTGCCACTCCCAAAGAGGGCAATAAATCTTACAGAGGGTTATAGGCCTATGGCCGGCATATGGCCTGATAGCTCACAATCGTAGGCCCGGTTGACATTAGTTTGAATATTAATGAGGGTTGGCCTAGTCGGGTTATCCATTTGAGTCGTTTAGAAGCTGAGATATAGGACTGCTTTGGCCTAGGCTTTGAAGGCAGAGTAATTTACAAAGTAGGCCTTTGAATTACGAAAGCGATATTCAAATGTTGCTTGATGTGTGCGTACCATAGCTCTGTGTATTGGACCATCTGCTGTTTCAGGAAGGCTAACAAGAAACACCAAAAGCGTTCTCTCTTGTTAGCCAAGGGTTCAATTCTGGTGACAGTGAGCTTGTTATTGTTATTGATGGAAGGGCAACAACAGCAACAATGGGGGCCATTGTTTCCGGTCTATTCAAAATGTGCTTCTGAGCAATAGCAACTAATGGCCTTGGAACGGCTACGGGTGATAATTGGACCGAGTTGAGCGATTGAACACGAAGTATTATTCCTCTTTTCATGTAGTATTCATTTGTGGAAAGCGAATAAGAAATCGTTTGTTTAAAATAACATTATAGCGCTTTTTTGGGCATACGGCGAGGCAATGAATGGATGTGCTGGGGCAATTACCGCTTATCTCAATCCCGCCACAGTCCGACGAGACTTTATACATTTTTAATGCTTTCTATTTTTTTTTGCGTCCAGCATCAATTTTGTTGACAAGCCAGTATCAGATAACCATTGGATAATGAGCAGACCAGCCTCGGATAATCATTTGATAATGAGCAGGCCAGCATCGGATAACCATTGGATAATGAGCAGACCAGCCTCGGATAATCATTTGATAATGAGCAGGCCAGCACCGGATAACCATTTGATTATGAGCAGGCCAGCCTTGGATAACCATTTGATAATGAGCAGGCAAGCATCGGATAACTATTGGATAATGAGCAGGCCAGCATCGGATAACCATTTGATAATGAGCAGGCCAGCATTGGATAACCATTTGATAATGAGCAGGCCAGCATTGGTTAACCATTGGATAATGAGCAGGCCAGCATTGGATAACCATTTGATAATGAGCAGGCCAGCATCGGATAACCATTGGATAATGAGCAGGCCAGCATCGAATAACTACTTGATAATGAGCAGGCCAGCATCGGATAACCATTTGATAATGAGCAGGCCAGCATTGGATAACCATTAAATAATGAGCAGGCCAGCATCGGATAACCATTTGATAATGAGCAGGCCAGCATTGGATAACCATTAAATAATGAGCAGGCCAACATTGGATAACCATTTGATAATGAGCAGGCCAGCATTGGATAACCATTTGACAATGAGCAGGCCAGCATTGGATAACCATTGGATAATGAGCAGGCCAGCATTGGATAATCATTGGATAATGAGCAGGCCAGCATTGGATAACCATTGGATAATGAGCATGGTCAGCGTCGGACGAGAGGACGGAGCAGAACAAAAGAGAAAGGAAAAAAATTTGTTCTCAAAACCAACCGTTGTTAGTGAATAAAAGTGCCCTTCTTGCTGTAGATTCTAGCAATTTCTTTCCCTGGCTGAGTATTCGTTGCAGGGCTCATTTGTATTCGTATCCCGTCCGTGTAGGAGAGTATCCAGTGTTGCATTCTTCATTGATGCACTAATTCACATCCGTGCATTCTTAAGCCTTCACCGAACAGAAAGTACTTTCCTTCTTCCGCCGCTGATTGGGATCAGTTCACCAACTTGACCTTTCTACAAAGATTGGGCAGAGAGAGGTTATTGCACATTCTTTCGACAAAGATTGGGCAGAGATGTTTTTGCACCTTCTTTCTGCAAAGATTGGGCAGAGAGAGGTTATTGCACCTTCTTTCTGCAAAGATTGGGCAGAGAGAGGTTATTGCACCTTCTTTCTGCAAAGATTGGGCCCAGAGAGGTTGTTGCACCTTCTTTCTGCAAAGATTGGGCAGAGAGAGGTTATTGCACCTTCTTTCTGCAAAGATTGGGCAGAGAGAGGTTATTGCACCTTCTTTCTGCAATGATTGGGCAGAGAGAGGTTATTGCACATTCTTTCTACAAAGATTGGGCAGGGAGAGGTTATTGCACCTTGTTTCTACAAAGATTGGGCAGAGAGAGGTTATTACACCTTCTTTAGGGCGGTCGGTGCAGTTAGTCTTATTCTTCGTTAAAGTGTACACTACTCGGTGATGTTTTTTTAGTGTTGTCGTGAAACAATGCATTTTTTCGAGTTTGTACTCAAAGTTTTATGCGTGTGCGTGGATGTTCAACAACAGATCTCTATTCAAATGTAAAAACTACATCCTACACTGCTCCTTCAATGATCTCTAAGCCTTAAATATTCTTGCATATATGGAGCAATGGGCGAATAGTTTAAATTCACATTAAAATTATTATTTGAATTAATGGGTTGGTGGAATTTAAGAGTCGGCTACAACATGCTCGGCTAAGTGCCATTGAATACTTTATAATCTATTAGCGTATGAGGGGCCAGCCAGGCAGGATTGTTATCATTCTTCCCAAGTTGTAAGTTGTTTAAGCTCATGTTTCGTTGGCCTCAAAAGTGAACCGACAAAACTACCACTGGAGGATATTCTGAAACGTAAGCAATATATGAACTAGCTTAGCGACGTTTTTTTTTTAGGTTTTGAAGGAAACCTTGATCTTCGCTGGATTATATAATTTAGGCCAAAAAGACATGATACCCTAAAAAACTATTTGCGTGGTAAAATATTGGAGATTGGGGATGAGGAAAAGAAATGATGCCGTGACATACAATAATTAAGTTGTTGAAGAGACCGCAATGCCAGCCCATGAGTTTCTTCCCAGGGGAATTCCTGGGTTAGCGCTTGTTTGTAACGCAACCACCCAATTGCTCAGGCATGTATAAACGGGTTCAGGACTTCTTAACAATTTCAACTGTGTCAGGAGCAGGGAGGAGAGAGGAGTTGCTGCTTCATGCGCCCTCCCCTTCTCAAGAATACCCACCTGCGCTTCAGGTCTATGGTTTGGCATGTGTGTAGGTGTGTGGAGCATCGTACCGTCGACCACATTATTTTTTGGGCACTGGGCCTTGTGTATATTTCTTAAATTGTTATGTTGGCCGGTGTGATGATAGAATTGACCGGTGTGAT
This sequence comes from Gammarus roeselii, assembly GCA_016164225.1. Taxonomy (NCBI): domain Eukaryota; kingdom Metazoa; phylum Arthropoda; class Malacostraca; order Amphipoda; family Gammaridae; genus Gammarus; species Gammarus roeselii. Next base: position 6,313 of record SDVV010042062.1, on the reverse strand, counting down.
GACAGAATTGGGAGGTGTGATGACAGAATTGGCCAGTGTGATGACAGAATTGGCCAGTGTGATGACAGAATTGGCCAGTGCGGTGACAGAGTTGGCCAGTGTGATGACAGAATTGGCCAGTGTGATGACAGAATTGGCCAGTGTGATGACAGAGTTGGCCAGTGTGATGACAGAATTAGCCAGTGTGATGACAAAATTGTAATAAAGGTCGACAGTTACAGAAAATGTCAGAGCAATCCTTTTTCCCCATGAATGAATTTTTATTGATTTTGAAATTTCTCTCTATGCAGCTGCAGGTCGTGAATCCCATCAGGAGGAACAGATATTTTTGCAGATCCCAAGTCCTTTAATTTCTTTAATGGAAAAAAATGATTGTATGCATGGAGGCAAGGGTAGAGGGATTTTAAGGACAAGGACAATCTGGGACTCATGATAATGGCAACGAGGCATGAATCGTGGGTTGGTTAGATAGTAGGCCTAATATTGTAGAAAGGTACTTATGATAGTTCGGCCATTGTTTGTACATGACAGTTCTCTGGATGTCTCTTTCCTCCTGCTGAAAATAGAGGAGTTATACTGTATAGTAGAGTTATTGTTTTGCGTCACTTCTTCCCAAAGGAAATTGATAAATAATGTTCCAATTGCTCTCCAAATTATCTTTTTGAGACACTGATCAACATGAGAATATGTAGAAGATAAAGGTTGCATTTTTTTAAAACATGAGAATGAGTTGCCTGGGGCGGAAATGATCAAAAGTTTGAAAGTTTGCTGAGATGCTCGATTTTCACCTATGATTGTTTGAGCATCTTAGCGGGCTTACACACACGAATAGAGCATTTTAGCCTGCTTATACACACAAATAGAGCATCTTAGCGGGCTTACACACATGAATAGAGCATTTTAGCGGGCTTATGCACACGAATACAGCATCTTAGCGGGCTTACACGCACGAATAGAGCATTTTAGCGGGCTTATACACACGAATAGAGCATCTTAGCGGGCTCAAACACACGAATAGAGCATCTTAGCGGGCTTATACACACGAATACAGCATCTTAGCGGGCTTACACGCACGAATAGAGCATTTTAGCGGGCTTATACACACGAATAGAGCATCTTAGCGGGCTTACACACATGAATAGAGCATTTTAGCGGGCTTATACACACGAATAGAGCATCTTAGCGGGCTCAAACACGCGAATAGAGCATCTTAGCGGGCTTATGCACACGAATAGAGCATCTTAGCGGGCTTATACACACGAATAGAGCATCTTAACGGGCTTATACACACGAATAGAGCATCTTAGCGGGCTTATACACACGAATAGAGCATTTTAGCGGGCTTATACATTTGAATCGCGCATCTCAGCGGGCTTATACATTTGGGTCGCGCATCTCAGCGGGCTTATGCATATGAATCGAGCATATCAGTGGGCTTATACACACGAATAGAGCATCTTAGCGGGCTTATACATTTGAATCGCGCATCTCAGCGGGCTTATACATTTGGATCGCGCATTTCAGCGGGCTTATACATATGAATCGAGCATATCAGTGGGCTTATACATATGAACAGCGCATTTCAGCGGGCTTAAACATATGAGTAGAAAATCTCAGCGGGCTTATACATTTGAATCGAGCCTCGCAGCAGGCTTATACATTTGGATCGAGCATCTCAGCGGGCTTATACATGTGAATCTAATATCTCATTGGGCTTACGCATAAAAATGAAGCATCTCAGCGGGCTTATACATATAAATAGAGCATCTCAGCGGGCTTATACATATGAATCGAGCATATCAGCAGGCTTATACACATGAATAGAGCATCTCAGTGGGCTTATACATATGAATAGAGCATCTCAGCGGGCTTATACATGTGAATCGTGCCTCTCAGCAGGCCTATACATTTGGATCGATTATCTCGGCGGTCTTATACATTTGGACCGCACATCTCAGCGGGCTTATACATTTGGATCGCGCATTTCAGCGGGCTTTTCCATTTGGATCACGCATCTCAGCGGGCTTATACATTTGGATCGAACATCTAACCGGGCTTATACATCTGGATAGAGCATTTCAACGGGCTTATACATATGAATAGAGCATCTTAGCAGGCTTATACATATGAATAAAGCATTTCAGCGGGCTTCTACACATGAATCGAGCATCTCAATGGTTTTATACACAGAAATAGAGCATCTCAGCGAGCTTATACATATGAATCTAATGTCTCAGTGGGCTTATACATACAAATAAAGCATCTCAGTGGGCTTATACATATGAATAGAGCAGCTCAGCGGGCTTATACATATGAATAGAGTATCTCAACGAACTTATGTATCTGAAAAATGAAAAGAGATTCTCAGCGGACATATACATACAAATCGAGCATATCAGCTGCATTTCAAAATTAGATTTATTTGCATTCTGGCAACCTAGTGCTTTGTAAATCATTCCAGAGTTTTTGCTATGTTTACATCTAAAGTTTTTCTCCATTCCAACTCCTTATTATTGATCCTCACACGCGGGCGATATCACCTCCCGCGGCTCGATTGTTGCATGTGAGTGTACTCGTATACGTGTGCTAAACGAAACAGTGCGGGACAAAATTATCAAACAGGAATGGTGTTCTTTCTTTACAATTTTGTAATTTTTCTCTATTATAATCACCAGTGTTACTTTCTGATGTTACATCCATTTATAATCGTTTAAAAGTACGAATTTCGTGAACAAAGCGTAGGCACCGTTAAGTTTGAACAGTGGGAAAAGTATCTCAATCCTTCCCCACCATATACTCCTTAGATTATCCCTAATAATCGGCCCCATTCGTTATGTCTTTTATGTTTACAGCCCCATTCGTAATGTCTTTCATGTTTACAGCCCCATTCGTAATGTTTATTATGTTTACAGCCCCATTCGTAATGTTTATCTTGTTTACAGCCCATTCGTAATGTTCATTATGTTTACAGCCCCATTCGTAATGTTTATTATGTTTACAGCCCCATTCGTGATTTATATTTTGTTTACAGCCCCATTCGTAGTGTCTACTATGTTTACAGCCTCATTCGTATTGTCTATTGTGTTTACAACCCCATTCGTGATGTCTATTATGTTTACAGGCCCATTCGTAATGTCTATTAAGTTTACAGCCCCATTCGTAATGTATATTATGTTTACAGCTCCATTCGTAATGTATATTATATTTACAGCCCCATCCGTAATGTATATTATGTTTACAGCCCCATTCGTAATGTATATTATGTTTACAGCCCCATTCGTAATGTATATTATATTTACAGCCCCATTCGTAATGTATATTATGTTTACAGCCCTATTCGTAATGTATATTATGATTACGGCCCCATTCGTAATGTATATCAGGTTTACAGCCCCATTCGTAATGTATATTATGTTTACAGTCACGTGAACGCGTGATAACCGGATCGAACATTTGTGCACTCTAAACTTATTTTCTTCGCAGGCCCGTGTAAACAACACATGGTCATGATTAAGTAAATTTGAGCTGATACAGCCTAGTTCCCTGGACATTGAAAGGGAAGGGCAATGTGAAGTTTTCCTTCGTCAGGATGTAAATGTGAACTCACAGGGTACCCTCTCTTCAAGTTCATGTTTATGTGATTTTAAAAAGTAAATGTTGTCTTCTTAACAGCTCACGCTGACAAAGACGGGTACGTATCAGCGGTGTATTGTGATATATCTGTAGCTTTGTAAAAGTGCCACTATATCTAGTTAAATTGTTAATCCTTGAATTACAATACCATCCCCGTCCACCACATATTCAACATGGGACTTCCTGTAACCCTGCAACACATGAGAACGACGCCTGCATGAGTATTATTAGGAACGGCACAGCGCATGTTGTCTCAGAGTCTGCGGGCGTTCTCGAGCGGTTCTCGTAAGACGTCGCGCATTGTTTTTAGCCCGAGGTCTGCCATTATTTGAGCAAAGGTAAATTGTCTCCTTTGATGGTAGGGAGCAAAGCGTTATAATTAATGGGCCTCGTCACGCCACCCGCAGCCTGACAAATTACAATTCAACTATAAATACTTTGACCACAGCGGAGGTTGGCATCTTTTCTCCTCGCTTCGGGAAACTGAGGCCACAGTCACGCTAGAGTTTCCTCGGAGATGAGCACCTTTTCTCTGTTAGTTCTCTTCTCTTCAGTAGGTGTAGATCATTTGGGTTGATATTTATAGAAGTGCAATCTTGGTACCGGCAGAAAATAACGCGTAAGATTAATCTATGATATTTTGATAGTGAAGTTCCATCATACGAATGTACCACTCTTCGTACAGCCTTGTTGAATATAATCTTGTACTAGTTTATTTATAAATGCAGTGAAATGTAAAGTGAACAAGCTTTAAGACAAGCTAAATAATAATCTGTGAATTATCTTCTGCTCCAAAGAACCAGGCTAATCATTTTTTTTCTCATGATAATCTGTAGATATGTTCTACAGCTACCAATTTCTGGAGTTTAAAGTTTTCTTTCTTCACTGAAGAGGATGCCAGCCCTTATAATAGCTGGTAACCCAATATCGTTTAGTTTGCCAAGTGAACAACGGAACACAGGAGGAAGCTGGAGGAGCTCCTTTGTCCGGATCTCCTTCAACAATGAGGATATGCAGGAATATCTTCACAGCGTAACTGGTCTCAGATTTTGCATAAAAGAGGATATACACAGCTTCGGGGCCCTGAAATAGGAGGTGAACCATTATGGTGTTGTGCCCGCTTAGGAACGTTTTTTTTTGCTTGGCTAAGAACAGGAGAAAGGGTTGAAAGAAGTGGTGGGAAAATGCTTGGATGATTGAAACTCGATTCATGTAAGGTATCTTTGATTATTAGTCATTTTAAGAGATATGCAGCTTCGGTTGCATTTCCAATTTATGATTTTTTTCCTTAAATTTTGTAAATTCTTCATTAGTAACCTACTTAGATATTCAAATAATTGACAAAAAAAAAGTGTAATTTTGGACCTATTTTTCAATTTAATGCTACCCAAATTTTGGTTATATAGCAGCCATGATATTTTCCAATGTTCAAATCCAGTCGTGGTGAGGTTTGCATGCAATAAATGCGTTAGGGGTCATCACCCTCGTCAGCCTTAGATTTATGAGGCAATCAGTGCTTGTGTTGACGTTATCTTTTAACCGTTTGTTTAGCAGCCAAACTCATACTAAATCAATTGGGTGTTGTAAGCACGACACTAAGTTCCCCAAGTTATCATAGCGCGTTTCCTTGATCGTCATCGCATTGAAGGACGCTGGGAAACCTCGTGGAAGGATGCTGTTGCGCTTACATTATTACCTCCGATGCTTCTTAATTAGGTCTGTCAGATATAATACAATATTATCTCATCACGAATATAATGGCGTAGAGTTTTGAGATGAAACATCTTATTGGTAGTGAAAGATACGATCCTTCATTCTACTGCTATCAATCATATATGTCCTCTCTAATCAACTGTATGTAACCCTTATCCAGCCTATAGATGGAATAATTCGTTTAAGGGTAACTGTATCGGAAATGTTATAGGTGATTATTATCAGCTATCGAGGAGTCTAAATACATAATAAGGGGAATATTTTAGAGCCATACAACGTACGGGTTTGGAGTTCTCGCCTCGGTTGTAATGAACGTCACCAGCCTTCCCAATAGAATCGTTATAATATTCTTCTGTTCATGGTTTTATCTAAAAAAAAAACATGTTTGTGACTAAAAACGTGGCCTGTTCGTGGCCTTCGAGAAAACGATTTTGAATGAAAAAAAAAATCCAAAAATCAATATGTTGCTGTTCTTTATTACATGTCAGGCTGCTCTGAGACAACATATGTTGGTTACTGGAGCACGCAGTTGATTATGACGTCATGCAGCAACTACGCATAAGATGATCAGCTGTTGCTCGTCTGTCGCGTTGATTATGACGTCATGCAGCAACTACGCATAAGATGATCAGCTGTTGCTCGTCTGTCGCTTTTCCCTGACATTAACCCATGCTAATGTGTATCCCTAACCGAGCCACCCCATGGCAGTACTGTGTAAATACATAGACATAGGACAGCACGCATTATGTACTGCCTCGCTCAATTGCTCTTCCGTCCCCGTCACTACCCTGGCGATCAATAGCGCCTTGCACAAAAATAGACCCAAAATGCAATTACTGCGTGGAGGGTTGACTGCAACCGCTGTCGTCAGCGGGTTGCAGGTCTCAGCATCTGCAACATCAACTGCGCCCGATAGTCCCCTCATGCGCGGTTACATATCCATATACCTCATAAACTCATTACATAT
>SDVV010042061.1:0-10377 GCA_016164225.1 Gammarus roeselii | reverse complement strand
TCCCCTCCCCTCCCCTCCCCTCCACGTAGGTCTTGTTTTTGTATGCAGTCTTTGCTCTTGTTCTAAAGTTAACATTGTTAGTTAGACAACAGCTGAAGGTTATCACCCAACGGGCCTAATGAAGCGAGATAGGCCTGCATTAGCATGAGGCTAGGAGGGTGGGGGCTAAGAAGGGTAAATGATGGCTGATGCACAAGATATTCCTGTCTGGCTTATTGCTCCCATTGCTTGGCTCCTATTGCTTGTCTCCCATTGCTTGGCTCTCATTGCTTAGCAATTTGGGGACAGAAAACGAACCAAGGTGACCTCTGAAACCGCTCTGGAACGGTACCCGAGGTGACCACTGGAGTGCCATCGAACAATTAACGAGGTAATCATTGAAGCGCTATCGAACGTTACTCGAGTTACGGTACGCTGGAGCGGTACCCAAGGTGACCACTGAAGAGCTATCGAACGGATCCAGAGGCGAGCGCTTGAGAGCCATCGAACGGCATCCTAGGTGACCACCGGGGCGCCGTCGAACGGTATCAAGCTGACCACAGGAGCAAAATCGACCGGTACCCGAGATGACCACTGGAGCGCCATCGAACGGTACCCGAGGTGACCATTGGAGCGTCATCGAACGGTACCCGAGGTGACCACTGGAGCACCATCGACCGGGACCCGAGGTGACCACTGGAGTACCATCGACCGGTACCCGATGTGACCACTGGAGCGTCATCGAATGGTACCCGAGGTAACCACTGGAGTGCCATCGAACGGTACCCGAAACGACCACTGGAGCGCTATCGAACCATGCCTGAGGTGACCACAAGAGCGCCATCGACCGGTACCCGAGGCAACCACTGGAGTACCATCGACCGGTACCCGATGTGACCACTGGAGCGTCATCGAATGGTACCCGAGGTAACCACTGGAGTGCCATCGAACGGTACCCGAAACGACCACTGGAGCGCTATCGAACCATGCCTGAGGTGACCACAAGAGCGCCATCGACCGGTACCCGAGGCAACCACTGGAGTACCATCGACCGGTACCCGATGTGACCACTGGAGCGTCATCGAATGGTACCCGAGGTAACCACTGGAGTGCCATCGAACGGTACCCGAAACGACCACTGGAGCGCTATCGAACCATGCCTGAGGTGACCACAAGAGCGCCATCGACCGGTACCCGAGGCAACCACTGGAGTACCATCGACCGGTACCCGATGTGACCACTGGAGCGTCATCGAATGGTACCCGAGGTAACCACTGGAGTGCCATCGAACGGTACCCGAGGCGACCACTGGAGCGCTATCGAACCATGCCTGAGGTGACCACAAGAGCGCCATCGACCGGTACCCGAGGCAACCACTGGAGCGCCATCGAACGGTACCCGAGGGGACCACTGGAGCGCCGTCGAACGGTACCGGAGGTGACCACTGGAGCACCATCGACTGGTACCAGAGGTGACCACTGGAGCACCATCGAACGGTATCCGAGGCGACCACTGGAGTGCCATCGAACGGTACCCGAGGCAACCACTGGAGTGCCATCGAACGGTACCTGAGGTGACCACTGGAGCGCCGTCGAACGGTACCGGAGGTGACCACTGGAGCACCATCGAACGGTACCCGAGGTGACCACTGGAGTGCCATCGAACGGTACCCGAGTTGACCACAAGAGCGCCATCAAACGGTACCCGAGGTGACCACTGGAGCGCCATCGAACGGTACCCGAGGTGACCACTGGAGCACCATCGAACGGTACCCGAGGTGACCACTGGAGGGCCATTGAACGGTACCCGAGGTGACCACTGGAGCGCCATCGAACGGTACCCGAGGTGACCACTGGAAGAGTCGTCAAATATTGCTCATTAAATTGTTCTTTACGAAGGCTAGTGGTGACTTCGAGGACCCTTAGAGGATAATCACATTGATGTGCCTTTATTAATGTGCCATTATTAATGTGCCTTTATCAATGTGCCTTTGCTAATGTGACTTTATTAATGTGCCTTAACTAATGTGCCTTTATTAATGTGTCTTTATTAATGTGTCATTATTAATGTGCTTTTATTAATGTGCCTCTATTAATGTGCATTTATTAATTTGCCATTATTAATGTACCTTTATTGACGTGCCTTTACTAATGTGCCTTTTATTAATGCGCCTCTATTAATGAGCCTTTATTAATTAGCCTTCATTGATGTGGCTTTATTAATGTGCCTATATTAATGTGCCTTTACTAATGTGCCTTTATTAATGAGCCTTTATTAATGTGCCTTTAATAATGTTCATTTTTTAATGTGCTTTTATTAATCACATCAATTGGCCTTTATTAATTACATTAATGTCCTTGTATTAATTTTAAGGGCAATGTGGAGGCTTGGTAATTGTTATTGAGTAATCTTATTGCAGATTATTGAATGGTTGAAGGGATTGATATGACAATTGGTGAGAAACATCTTCAAAGGATTGATGAAATGATAAACGGATAATGCGTTTTAATGACAAAAAAGCCTGAGAGATTGAATGAGGGCAATACGATGATTGTGTGATGATTTTGGAGTCAGTTACTATAATGATTGTTGAGAAAATTGTCAGGATTTACACAGCAAGGTTGTAACGATGAATTTTTGAGTACGATTGTAACTGGGATGAATATTGTCCTTTGGAAAGGTGAAAAGGCTTTACGCTCGACATATATTCAAATGGACTGCAGTAGTATTTGTAACCATCGGCTCTGAATCCACACGTTCAGGTCATCACAAGTGATAGACCGAACTGAAGGCAACACTGCCAACAGCGGCGCTCCCGATTGTATTATGTTACACCAACAGCTTCCTGATGCTCGGCAGACCGTCGGCGGTAAGGGCTGGTTTAGAGCGTGGGAAGGGTGGATTGACGGGCATAGAATTGGAGAGGCAAGTTACAAGGGCTGCAGGTGGCCGCAATGGAACGACAGAGAGAATAAGAAACAGAATGACGTGTTCCGTTGGCAATGTGAAGCAGCTGGATCTTGTTATCGACGATTAGGTCATCGACAGGCATGAGGTCAGAATTTGCTGTACGGGTGGGAGGTGTGATTTTTTATTTGATAATCCGCTTTGACGTTCCCATCCGTATCCTGAATTTCTGCCTTTTTCGCCCTGTTTGTCCCTGTCCTCTGCCGTGTCTTTTTACTCTCCCCCTCGTCTTATCCCTTATTATACACGAATAGCTCGGTTCTCTCGAATGCATTGTTCAACTTCTAAATACCGTACTCCTCGTGCACGAGACCGTGCATTTTATGCTGCTGAAAAAAAAATGCTATGTATTTTATTTTGTACTATTTCGTACAAGGGCAGATACAGTATTCCTAAATTGTACAGGTTTTATCATAGTATTCTTAAACTGTACATGTATAATCACAGTATTCCTAAATTGTACCAGTTAAATCACAATATTGTATCTGGTATTGTCACCAGTTCGGTTACCGGTCACCACTGGTTTAACGAGGAATAAAACCGGGACAATCTCAAATCGAGATCGTGGGTTGGTGGCTTTCTCTTCAGGTGCTTATTTGAGATGCTTGGAATATCTTCGTAAAATGCTATTTCTATCTATACAACTGTTTTTCTTGGTCTTTTTCTACAGATAACACACAGATACACACGATTCTCTCTTGTAGACGTTCTACTACAGAACAATAATCTTCTTACTATAAAGAAGCAGCCTAGTTTGGGCCAGAAAACCTGTTGTTGGATTATGAAACTTATAAGCTTATGTAAACTTCTGTTCTTTTCCATATCCCTCTTCTTTGCCCCTCTGTCTCCTTACAGTGCATCTCTTCTCTGACCCCCTTCTTTGTTCTTCTGACCCTGTTTCATTGCATTTCTTCTCTGCACCTGTCTTTCTTCCAATGCCTTTATTTCGGCTACACCCATTCTCTCTTCTCTATTCCTTTGCTTGCCCGCTTCCTTGTCCTTCTTGCCCCCATCTCATGCCCCTTCCTTGACCCAATTCTACCTCTAACGAATGCTACGAAGAATAAATGCATCTCCCTATTTAACTCCTGATGAGCTCAGAGAATCTCTAATTTGGGAATTTTAAGTTTGGGAATTTTAAAATTTCTTCTCGTCTCGGACGATGCTTGTGGAAGAGCCTGCTGCATTTTCCAAGAGATTTAATGAGGTCCGATTTTTATGCTGTTTGACCTGATGACGTCACTTCATTAGCATAAGCAAGTCTTTTAAGGTAAAGAACATGACATAGAAAGGTTTAAAGGTCTTTCAAGTATATGCATGGGAACAGGAGATCCAGGCAGTCAGTGCATGGTTTGTGGTAGTGAAAATGGCAAAATCATGATACTCCAATCCACACCTACAACTTTTACCGACATGCTACAGGCTGTTGAGCCACCTGAACGGAGATCTTTGGACCATGCGGCCTTCCCTACCTTACGTGGTGAGTGGTGGTTGCTCACGCTGAAAGCAGTTTCAATACGAGCCTCCCAATGGGCTAGAATGCGCTACCTCTGGGTGTCTAGTCTCGATCTAATAAAATTACGCTACTGCTTTGCATGTCCCTGATCTTTATTTCTCTGATGTGTGGACCCAGAATTGAGTGCAGCTTTGCAATTTACTTAGAACAGACCCATAAAATATTCGCCCAAGCACTTTCGGGTTATCTATCAGTGTAAAAGGAAATAATGTACTTGTTCTGTGCTATTTTTTATGTATGTAATCATGTGTGCATAGACATACAGTAATTTCCCCTTCATTTAGGAGGGTGGCTAAGTTAGGCTGACACAGAAGGAGGAGGAGTTCCATCTTTCCGCCACAAGGCCGCCGCGTCCTTGCTGGTGTTCGAACTCGCGACATGCAACAACAGAGGCTGGTACTGCAGTCGGTCACGCTTACCACTCAGTCACGGCGGCTATTATACTATTTGGATCCTCAAACATGTCATGTTTCTGTAGCTTGCATCATCTGCCAAATCCATTCCACAGCAGAACCCTGAGCCTCCTGATCCGAAATTTTGCAGACCCGTCGCGACTCTTTGGAAGGGTCAGTTTCAACCAAACTTCACACGAGATCCTTACGAGACCATTGAATACCTGCAGGACTCCAATAGCCTCCCGATTGCTCCAATAGCCTCCCTATTGATCCAATAGCCTCTCAATAGATCTAATAGCCTCCTTATAGCTCAAAAAGCCTCCCTATAGCTCAAATAGCCTTCCTATAGCTCCAATAGCCTCCCTATGGCTCCAATAGCCTCTCAATAGATCCAATAGCCTCCCTATAGCTCCAATAGCCTCACTATAGCTCAAATAGCCTTCCTATAGCTCCAATAGCCTCCCTATGGCTCCAATAGCCTCTCAATAGCTCCAATAGCCTCTCAATAGATCCAATAGCCTCTCTATAGATTCAATAGCCTCCCGATAGCTCCAATAGCCTAACAATAGATCCAATAGCATCCCGGTAGGTCCGATAGCCTTTCGAGAGCTTCAATATCCTCCCGATAGCTCCGATAGAGTCCCGATAGATCCAATAACCATCCGATAGCCGATGGCTTCCCGAAAGCTCCAATAGCCTTCCGATCGCTTCAATATCCTCTCAATAGTTCCAAAAGCCTCCCGATAGATCAAATAGCCTTCCAAAAGCTCCACTAGCTTCCCGATAGCTCCAATAGCCTCCCGATAGCTGTTTGATGCAGAAATTGGCTCCAGATGCCATTCTCGGCTCTTTACTCGGAGCCACGATGCTCTCTCTCACATGCAATTGTGAGCAGTTCCAGGAAGCTCAGTCTTCTCATATTAGCAATGGTTGCCCAAGAAACTATTATAGTTTGGTCGTCGCTATTATGAAATTTCCCCGATAATAAATGGCTTGATCGAAACTTTACCATTGCAATAGGTTTTGTTGAAGAAGTCGCGTTTCAATTTTATCAACATTTAATAGTAATTTTCAGCAAATGTTTAATTTCTATGCAATAACCATTCATTTCTATTGTATTTAATGTATTATGATATACTTAAGACCTTTACAGAGATTTTCTTTGTGCAGAAATTTGTGCAATGCACAGCAATATTTTTACATTACCATTGCCATATCAGTTCCATCATTGGCCGTGTTCTGATCTTACTTCCTATCAAAAGTTTTTTAGTGCTTGTTAAAAGATTATATTAGATCGGCAAAGTTTAATTTAATATCTAAATAAAATTTTGAATCAAACCTCTGTTAAGCAGCATTTCCATTTGGTCATGTAATTCTGTTGTCCAACCCAAGGCTGTTTTAGCACAATTTTAGCTCTCATTTTTTTATTGAAGAAAATTAGCTTCATTCTCTGTTATATACATAATAATGATTAATCTCATCTAACCTTTAATCTGAAACCCATGTCACGTTATTTCGGAGAGACGCTTTCCCGAGCTTAATCGAACTCATTTGGTCGTCTCCTTGCCGTTATTAAATTTATCTCAATTACCGCTTGCATTCTATCTTGAGAACACCCAAAGCCCGCCCATCTCTCATTACTCGCTTAAATTCCATATTGAGGAGGCCCCTGTCTCTTCCTTCTCGTCATTCTTTCAATTCCATTTCAAGGACATACTTTCATTTCCTCAGCTCCTCTCCCTCGGTACTTACACACGCTTCAACTTTTCCTTGGGATTAGACCATCTTGCGGGATTACTAGTAGAATTTATGGCCGGTGAGATTTATGGAAAATTTGTTGATATCAGCCACCCCTGAGGCCTTTGATGAATTTATGGCCGGTGAGATTTATGGAAGATTTGTTGATTTCAGTCAGCCCTGAGGCTTTTGATGAATTTATTACCACTGCAAATGAACAAAATGCGCCCCTCTGTTTTCCTCAGCCGTTCTGAAAACACGCATATTTCAAAACTCCTCTCTGCCGTCAAGGTCGATTGTTGATGCAGCAATATTGTGGCGAAATGTGTTCAAGGCCAAGGTAATAATGTTCATGATAATGGCGTCAAGGTCGACTGTCGATGCACCAATATTGTAGCAAAATGTGTTCAAGGCCAAGGTAATAACGTTCATGATAATGGCTTCAAGGTCGTCTGTTGATGCAGCAATATTGTGGCGAAATGTGTTCAAGGCCAAGGTAATAACGTTCATGATAATGGCGTTAAGGTCACCTGTTGATGCAGCAATATTGTGACGAAATGTGTTCAAGGCCAAGGTAATAACGTTCATGATAATGGAATTGGATTGGACTTTGATATTAAATCATTTTTCTGAACGTGTGCAGTCTCGTATGTTCTAAAAAGATATATGGAAGGAGCGAGAGGGACTCACAAGGAGCGATTCTAGGACAGAGATTTCAATTGGCAAAACGAAATTTCAAATTGAATTCGTCACAGCTTATCTCTAGTGAGCTGGTGGTTTGTACTTCATGGAGAAGAAATAATTTACAATATTATCATGAATAATCTTAGAGACAACGTCTATTTTTGAGGTAAGACTCACGAATATATGGGGTTGAGAAATCACGAATACATTTTTTGAGGTACGACTCACGAATATATGGGGTTGAGAAATCACGAATACATTTTTTGAGGTACGACTCACGAAAATATGGGGTTGAGAAATCACGACATACATGGGGTTGGCAAATCCCGAATACATGGGGTGGGAAATCACAAACACATGGGAATGGGAAAACATGAATACATTGGGTTAGGAAATCATGAATACGTGGGTTTGGGAAGTAGCAATGTGCTAACATATTATAAAGATAGGTCCAGGACATTGTACAATAACGAAGGGGTGAATAGACGACATAAATGATACATAAAATATAAACTCACCGTAATTGATATTTACTCAGCCACACCTCATCATTGGTTAAGGGTGCTAACCGCTGCTGTATTGAATTCAGAAGGGGTTTGTATGAAAGCATACAAGGGTAAAAATATTGATTGACATATCATGACGCAAATACAGTCGTGATCATATGTACACACTTGAGTCATCCGCACTTTACCGCACTTCTAAAAACTGCATACTAATCAAAATGATCTGATGTAACAATATAGTATGGCCCCGTTCTAAAGCGGCGGACTCACTTCGGATGCGTGGTGATCTTGAATGTGAACGTAACCAATTTCCTGTTAAAATTTGAGTCATTATGCGAAGGGTTCCACTCTGGAGAGGGACTCACAAAAATAAGAAGTCTATGGGAAATGAACTCAAAAAGTGGGCAATCTAAGTTAGAAGGAGTCACATAGATGAATTTCTAGTTGAGAGGGATTTATCAATACGAAGGTCTTGGAAAAAGTATCACACATGAATCAAGCGTATGCCCAGGGGAGAGGGACTCACAATGTGGGATTCATGAGCCCAGTCCTGGCACACCATTCATTCCCGTCACGTTCCTCCTAATTCGAGAAAAATAATTTCAGGTCGCACTAATTAACATTAACAAAAGACTTGCCAGGAAAATGAATCGATCGTTTCTTTTTCTTTGTTAATACGTGACTTGATGATCGTAATTGACATATGGTGATGCAGAGTACTTGGTAGCGCAGTCAACACTGGCTCAACACAGGCTCAATACTGGCTCAATACTGGTTCATCAATGACGCAACACTACCTCAATAGTGGCTCAGCACTGGTTCAACGCTGGCTAAACACTGTCTCAACACTGGCTCAACACAGGCTTAATACTGGCTCAATACTGGCTCAATATTGGTTCATCAATGATACAACACTACCTCAATAGTGGCTCAACACTGGCTCAACACTGGCTCAACACTGTCTCAACACTGGCTCAACAAAGGCTCAACACTGTCTCAACACTGGCTCAATAATGGTTCAACACTGGCTCAACACTCGCTCAATACCGGCTCAATACAGTCTCAACACTGCCTCAACACCGGCCTAATGCTGGCTCAATACTGGTTCAACACTGGCTCAACACTGGCTCAACACTGGCTCAACACTGGCTCAACACTGTCTCAACACTGGCTCAACACAGGCTCAACACTGTCTCAACACTGGCTCAATACTGGTTCAACACTGGCTCAACACTGGCTCAATACTGGCTCAGTACTGTCTCAACACTGCCTCAACACTGGCCTAATGCTGGCTCAACACTGGCTTAACACTGTCTTAACACTGGCTCAACACTGGCTTAATGCTGTCTCAACACTGGCTCAACACTGGCTTAATGCTGGCTCAACACTGGATCAGTAGTGTCTCAACATCGCTTAAACCCCTAAACGCCTGGTCAACACTAGTTCAAGACTTACTCAGTACTGGTTCAACACTGACTTAATACTGGCTCAACACTGAACTAAGTTCAGCGCAATGCTGGCTCGAGACTGAATTAAGTTCAGCGCAATACTGGCTTGACACTGAATTAAGTTCAGCGCAATACTGGCTCAACACTGAACTAAGTTCAGCGCAATGCTGGCTTGACACTGAATTAAGTTCAGCGCAATACTGGATCGACACTGGTTCAACACGCTCAGCAACTGCTAAATACAGTTTTGTAAACCTCTCTCAATCCTGGCTCTAGAATGGTGTTATATATGTTTTCCTATACCAAATAGCTCATTACGCGAGTCGAGGTATTAGTAAAAAGTTGATGCTACGAGATAAGCAAGGAAATGTGTAACTTTTTTTTGTCGTTGCTATCGAAAGATTTTTTTTCTTCATATTTTTCAGGTAACATTATTTCATGATTGGAAATGATGTTCTTAGAGTGGCTTGAAGAACAAATTAGTTATTCGAGCTATTTCTAGTACAATGGGAACAGGTGTGTGAGGTAAGCAAGTTCTCATTGAAAGGCACGAAAAATTTTTGGGACATAAGTTGCCTTTTAACTACAGCTTTCCTCTCATATTTCTAACAATAATCCGTATTTCTATTAAACACACTGAAGATCTAGATGACATTTCTTCATTGTTTTAGTTGGCCGTCGGTCCTCGATTTGGTGATGACGTTTGCTGTGTCATCTCGGCAAATAGGGTCCGAGGAAGACAAACACAAACACGACCGGCAGTTCTTGCAGTTCCCATCAAGAAGAAAGTTTCTGAAGGATTGTTTGAATGGAGCAAAGCTTGGAAAGTGGCATCAGTGCGCGAAAATTTCAAACTGTAAACGAATTGTTCCTTCCATTAAACAGGAGAGGAGGAACTTGCGTAGTGGGTCATGGGAGGAGCCGATCCGAGCTGTATTGAATGTAAATGAAACTAAGCTTACAAATGCTTGAAAATTTTACCGAACATATATACTAGTGGGAAACTGTTCTTATGCAGTGTTGTGCTCTAACAGCTCAAAGTTACGATTTTTTTACAAGAAGGTGGTGACAGTTGTTGTTGCGGTGATCAATTGGTCATATATGTATGAAGAATATATATATATATATCCATATATGTATAGATA
>SDVV010042060.1:0-10377 GCA_016164225.1 Gammarus roeselii | reverse complement strand
AGGACCAAAAATCTAAAGAAACGGTCCTTACCAAGAACGCCACAACATGCCTTGGATCCAGCTATCGCAGTCATCCCGGCAAAAGGCCTGTTTCTTGGACACCAGGCTCAAGACCAAGCTGGGGCAGCCCGAACGATGGTGCCCCACGAGCATTGTCTTCCAGTCCTGGTCTCTAGTGGAAACTACCATAATTAGCTAAGTTCCTCATTGCCAATTGTTTTTTCGTACAGTGTACAAGTTCAATCCATTAATCAATTATGAGGCAAATTAACTGCCTTCTTATTCATTCCCTTCCTATTCTCTTATTGCCAATTTGAAAATCTTGTGAGTATCTGAGATTGAAAAGTCATTGTAGCTGCGGCTCAGCCTTGAAAATGATGGGATACAAATATATATATAAGCAAAATGTTACCATGTAATTGTAAGTACCGCTTCGATGATATAACCATATAACCACGTTATAAACAAAAAAAAAAAAAAAAAATTTTCGAACTAGTCTTTTGACCTCATAAAACTAGTAACCAGAAAACTAATGACTCTTTAACCCGAAAGGCCCAGCGTTTATTTCATAATATCTGTTCGGGATCCTCCGAATGAGATCTCGTCCTTGTCACACTGTAATTGCCAATTAGCCAAAAACTATAAACCTCTACAACGTTCATCTCTGACGTCACGTTCGCCCAGACCTCTTGATGCCGGCTCGTTGTTTATTATCCAGAACCAATTGCCGAAATGCGCAGACAACACCAACCGTCACATCCCTTCAGTCCTTTCCCATCATGCCGTGCCAGGCTATTTTTGCCACGTATCCAGTATCGTTCTTTCAACCAAGCCTTACTAACCTTATCAAAATAACATCATACTTCTACTCATAATTAAAAACTATCAATTCCACAAACTAAATTCAAAACAGTATCATTGTAATTATTTCCCAAGTCAAATCATTACTTCTTTAAGGATTTCATTCCGAATAATCACGTGTTATATACTGTGTACAGTTGCTACAACTTTCACTTATAGTAGGCTATACTTCTTTCACTCTAACTCTCTCGCTCAGCTGGACTGCACTCAACTCGTAGCTCAGCTGTTAAACCCTGAGCATTCATATCAATGCTAAATTAACAAGCGAGCTATGTTATAATAGATTGATGTTCTTATAAAACCTCAACAAATGTTTATAGAAATATTCATTTATTTTTCAGATTTAATTATTGTTGGATTATATACTGTTCTGACCATTCATTTCGCTCAGTCAACGCTCAATCTGCACTGTACAGTATCCTACGTCTGACCGAGTGCAGAGTAAGACAACATGCACTGCGGTGCCCTGCCACCATCACATGCCTGGCCTAGGTAGCTAGCTCGCACAGTCGGTCTCTCACCAGCCACCGAGCAGTCAGGGTGTCAACGGCCCTGCAGGGGTCGCCCCCTTACGCATAGGGCACCCCGGAACACTCGCTCCTTCACGCCGATATGAAGCACGCTAACTCAACTGTTTCCACAATCATCCGGAGTGACTTATTCCTTCAACTCTGCATCTTTCATCACTCCCGAGTCGTCTCCGGAGTTCCTTCATCGTCTACGACTGCTCGCCATGGAGCATCTAGCGCTCATCACAACTACAACAACTGATCAATCCACCGCAACATCTCAAACGCGGTCTCACCAACCTATCGTCACCGCTGTACATCTCATTCCGCACGCCAAGTGTGCTTCGAGCAACGCGCCACTTCGCTCACCGCAACGCAGCGTCTCATCAACCACGTGTGCTCTTAGTTTCGCACTAACCTCAAGACAATTCACTGTGCTCATCGCTCCAACCACCAGCCATCGCTTGCTTGGTTGTCATAGTTTACAACTACCACACAGCTCTGGTCATCGTCACTATTAAGGGCTGTACGTCGAGTTCATCCGATTCAGTGCGCCAACCGAGTCGTCGCGTAATTTTAGCTCTCCAGTGTAGCAAAGCAAGCGCTTACTATTCCGTAATTTCCGATATTGGGTGTTCCTGGTATTCATGTAACCGCAGATTTCCGTGCCGTGTGATCTAAGACGGGTCTATAAATAGTTCCACTGTATGAATCGCGACTAGGTCAAGCCACGGCTGACTGTAGGTACCAATAATTTCAATTGTTGTGTTTGTTATATTGTGTCGCGGTCCATGCTAGCACCGTCGTCATTCTCAATTTTAGCATAAGCCTTGCTTTCTTGTAATATATGTAAAAATGTATCTCTCTATCACTCCCCCTGCACCTCGTCGCATCTCTCTCTAGGATTCAAAATAGGCAAACACCCGCCGTCGATCAAAATGGAGTCAGATAAGGAAACTACTCAATGCGATTCAATGCACATATCTAATTTTAATACCGCGCGGTTCGCGCAAAGTTTCGCTCGTTTCAATTCTGTGGCCGATCAATTTTTAAATAATGTTCCATAACCTTGAAAGCTCAACGGTCAGTCAAGCGCTGAATCCGTGACCAGAGATTGTGAGGACGGCAGGAGATCAATTCAGGCCATTCAATTAATAATTTTTACCTTATCACAATTATTGTTTATCAATCTACTAGCAAATTCGATGCCCTTGTTTCATCTGTCAAACTAGTTTATTTTTTTACAATGCGATACTCGTATTTCTCAATCTTACAATCAATATTATCAATCGTTTAAACATTCAATCATCGTTCTTTATTCCAATATAATTTTTTGTTCATTATAACAATCAATTGTTGACAAATCAAACGTCAATCAGCCGTTCATCAATTATTATTATTTATAATCTTCTAATCATTCATAATTATACCCACATCCCAAGTCCCACAGACGTTCGGAAATGGGAGCTGAATGCTACATACATGAATGAGTGCTTCAAATGATACAATATGGCCTAGAAGTTTCTAACAATAATTAAATAAGAAACATAAATGAATATTAACGCAAAAGTCTGTTGAGGTTTTATTAGAACATCAACCGATTAAAGCATAGCTCGCTTGTTAATTTAGCACGTCTATGAATGCTCCGGGCTTACCAGCTGAGCGACGAGTTGAGTGCAGTACAGCTGAGCGAGAGAATTAGAGTGAAAGAAGTATGCCCGACAATAAGTGAACATTGTAGCAGCTGAACACAGAAAATAAACCGGGGTATTCGGAATGAAGTACTTGAAGAAGTAATGATTTGGCGTACAAAATAATTTCACTGATATTGTTTTGAATTTAGTTTAGGGAATTGTCATTTATAATTGCGAGTAAAAGTATAATGTTATTTTGATTATGTTAGTAAGGCTTGATTGTAAACTTGTAAGAACGATACTGGATACGTTGCAAAAAATAGCCTTGCATAGCATGGATGGGAAGGACTGAAGAAATGTGACGGTTTTGTTGTAAGCGCATTCTGACTATTGGTTCTGGATAATGAACTACGAGCCGCCATCGAGAGGTCTGGGCGGGCATGATGTTGAAGATGGAAGTTGTAGATGTTCATCGTTTCGGCTAATTGGCAATTACAGCGTGACATGGACCAAATCTCATTTGGAAGATCTCGACCGGATATTTTGAAATACACGCTGGGCCTAACTTTATGACTGGCCGCCAGCACATGGGCTATACATCGTTCCACAAGAGTAGCGTTTGTGAGTGTTATAGGAGGAGGCTTACCTAAACTAAATCTAAACAACGCTAACAACTCGGATACACAAGTTTGTCGGGACTGACTATCTCGAGCAGCATAGGCACGCATAATTCCAGAAATTGGTGATCCATCAACTTGAAGTTCCCCCTCCACAGAGTTTGGTAGGTCTGACAAGAGATGTTGCTGTCAAGTTCGGGATACTCTTCCTATGTTTGTCTTTCTCAAAATATGAGCTAATAAAGTTCCGAGTCGGTAAACAGCTAAATCCCCAGACGCTGAGGACTATTATTGAAATTCACTTACTCAGTAAAAGACCTAATCAATATGGTAGTGATGAACAGTTGAATCGCATCACGTAGGTTATAATTTCATGAAAAATGCACGGACGAACAGAATCTGTATCGTAACTAAATACTGAAGTTCCCAAGTCCGGCCGGTGATGTTCATAAAGTATATACCTAACGTCCGTCTATGAACTGGTGTTCGATAAATCGCAGTGACAGCACTTGAAGTATTGTCTCATTCAACACGCAACTTCCAATGCAAAGAAATGGCCCTATCTCTTGACTTCAGGAAAGGAGGTCCGGTATATGAGCATGTACTATTGCCAAACGTCGTATCCAGAAAATGAACCGGAGTCGAGTAGTTGGTATTTTGTCGAAGTAAATGTACTATCGAGCGATCCGCTACCAAGTTTCGACCAGTCGCTCAGACAACTACGAGGTACAACTCGGTGATGGCTGCACAAAAAGGCACTTGATAAATGATCACGGTAGTTCAATGCAGTTTATTCAATATATTGATTTACCACCACCAATGAATAAGAAAACTAAGGCAATTAATAAACAAAGCACTCAATGATATTGGATTGTTGATACGGTATATGACTGAAGGGTTTTCATGTGAAGGCACGTTCAACAATCGGTTCAGAAAATATAAAGAACTCGTCAAATAGCTTAACGAACAATTGGTAACCATCTGTAATTAGTAACCATCTGTAATTTAATACTGCCGTAACAATAAGCAATGCACCCGATAAAGCAATATTGATTTCCTACGACCCTTAACGTTTACTTGGCTTGCTAAGGATGAGTCAGCTGACACTCTCAGGACAATACCCGGGTCACCCCTGCTGACGTTGTAAACTTATTTGCAATAGTCAATAGATGGGTCCAAAGACAATCAGTAACCTCAAAATCTCTGGTATGGCAATATTAAAAATAATGCCCAACATAAAGGTACTGGCCAAGAATATCACTTACAACCATCAAATAAATTGTATACCATGAGCTCGTTCAGAACAGCTGGTGCATCCGTTCACAACAACACCGCTCTAATAATAAATTAGATCGCGACGGGGCAACTTGCAGACAACCTCATACAATAATGAAACAACATCAACTGCTGGTCAAATTATAATTCTTTCATGGAGGAACAGCAAAACGACCTTACTACATGACTCGACGACTACTACTCCTCTCATTTGCCGCCCCACAACGACTTACATAAACATTCGTCACGTTAGCTTACGACACGGGTCCACCTAATGGTTATTGAGGCAACTATGGGAGGGTCAGCTTGGTAGCAACCACATTAGGAATCGGTTTCTTTGCAGTCTGCATGTAAGGAGGTTGACCAACATTTGCAAGAACTATCTCTAACGTATATTCATAGTATTAACAATGAGTAATGGAATACTGAAAGTCATCGTCATAGTGGTATTTGGCCCGTCTACTGCACATGAACAAACACAGTCTGCAGTATTGAAAGAATATAAACCAGCCTGTATGTGGTGCATAAGATTAAAAGGAGACTGCATGCTATGCATCCAGCTACATGAGAAACTTTGAATGCATAACATGAGGTTGCTCGATGAGCACACACGGACATAATGAGTATACTTTGATATGAAGTATAATGAACCTGTTTATTCAGCGTTCTCCAGACATTCCTATACGCTCTTGAATATTGCAGTTTTAAACTGGTACCCACACTTTCCTACTCTTCTCTGTCTTTTTCTCACCTACTCTGCCTTCTGTTTATACATTTATGCAGACATGTCTTATAGTTTAGCCACTCCTCATTGTAACCATGTTGCATGCGGGTGGGACAGCACGCATCCACTTCAGAACATAGTTCATGGCAAAAATGATTGGAAACTAATTAGCTTATGAAGAATGAGTCTCTGAACCACCTATACTCAAGACAGAAGCAATAGATATAATAGAGGACTTAGAAAAAAATTATATTTTGGAGCACAGCCTGCACAGGTAGGCCTATAGGATGATTGGAGCTGTAAGGAAATAAAAAGAACCAAAAAAACAAATTAACGATCTGTTCATCTTAGCTGAAGTGCTTCCTTTGATGTTCCCAAAAGAAGTAATTAAATTAAATATACTTATACTGATTTAAATTGAATTTAGATTAATCTTACCATGCTAAAACGCCCCCGATGGCAAGCAAATGAACAGAAAATTATGAAGGAACTCAAAAATGTAGATCGCTGATCATCTACCAAAGCCTGATTCAGACTGATGAAAATAAAGGCAAGCAAAGGAGGAAAGTAAGTACCATAGTAGGCAAATAAAGATGACTGAAAAGAAGACTTTATACTAATGACTTATCAATAAACAAAGCTAAACATAAATGAACAAAAACACTGAATCAAGTTAAAGCAATAACAAAACCACAAATTAATCAAGAATAAGCATAAACAATATTTAATGCAGTAATGAATCATTCACAAAATGAAAATTTCTGCAAAGTAAATTTGCAACCAAATATGCTAAAACACAAAGAATATATCAAATAATAAGACAGAAACCATAACTTCAAACATGCTCAATCATGTTGTTCCTTAACCTAAACTGATATAATACCTACAAACCAAATGCACCCAAACTCATTTATAACTCACCCAGTGCAGTGGCCACTGGCAACAATACTCACCTAGTCTGAAGGAAGCTTCAGTAGTAGAAGTAGTAAATTAGCAAGCACAAGCACTTAATCTGACCACTTGGAAAAGTGAAAGGGTCATGATATGCACTGTCAAATGCTTTAGAGGTCCAGCAGGCCAGGGTGGAAAAAGAACTTGCATCAGACCTACGCATAACTCTGCTGAAATTTTGCCTACAACTTGACTACCCAAAGGTATTGTCAATAACTCTGTCGTATATAATTGAAATTAATGCCTTTTTTGTTGAACTAAGCCAACTTAATGCATCAACTCTGCTGAAACTTTTCCTACCACTAAACTCTGCTGCAAGGATCTGACGTGCATTCACCATTGTTCCGTTTCATACTTCAGCCAGTAAACAAATGCCGCTGCACGCACCGTGACGCACGTTCAGTGGTTCAGTCTTGGAGGAAGTATAGATGGAGTGTGCACGCAGGCTAAGATATTGAAGCCATCCGGGGTAAGGTGGCTGAAATCACACCAGCCAATGAGAGAGCAGCCTCGGACACCGGCTGTCCCACCAGCCAATGAGAGCGCAGCCTCGATTGCTGACTGCCAGCCACCATAAAGAGAGAGCCAATGAGCGAGCAGCTTTGGCCTCTGGCTGTCAGCCACCAAACCTCCGGTTGTCTTCAACATTGGTTCAGTGATGCAACCTGCGTGCGCACTCCGTCTATACTTCCTCCAAGGGTTCAGTATCTCAACTGCAGTGGAAGTGAGAAGGTTGGTGCTGCTTCACAACTATGCATGTACACCTTGCAACAACTCGGCAGAAAGCGTTATCGCGTCTTGCAAAACTCTGCAGCATGAGCTGTAAAGGATATGCAACTTTGCAGCCAATAAATTTCCTATAACTCAACAAATATCACTATTTGGAGTAACTCAGATATGCATTGGACATTTCCAGTCTGGCTTGGCATAAGTTGTAGTTTGCATACAAGTGTCTGCATAGAACAGATGTAACTCATAAATAAAGGCATCATGTGCACTCAAATTATAGTTAATATATACTTATATACATGAATATATATTTATTTACCTAAATGAACAACAACCAGGGCAACCAATGCATAGGCAAAAGAATAGGTTGACCAGGGTAGCTGATAACTTGGGTTAACCAAAGCCACCCCTGGCAACACCATCCTATTTGCATTCACACATCCAAACTATATTCACAGCTTTTTCTTGTTTTTGTTTCTGTTGTCACATCTGTTTACCATTTGGACTCTTCTCATTCTTCATTTTTAGGTAGCGTCGACCGACGTGGCTCACCGCATTTTGTGCATACTTTAAAATAACTCAAAAAGTATGTGGCCAAGAAACTTCGTATTTAGGGTGCGTATAGCTACTATTATGACCATGGAACACCAAGTTCCAACATCCTATCGTTAACCAAAAACAAGTTGTTTACAAAAAAACATGTGGCGAGCTACGGCCCCTAATTGGGGGTGACTCCCCGCACAGGGGTGACTCCTCGCACTAGCCATATATCAATAATTGAAACGCAAATTAAAAGTTTGAGAGTACCAATAGATAGAGCATGCTTATATTAGTATTTATTATGTTGCTTAAAATAAAATTTTACGTAAAATATTACATCTGACAGGTCTTTTTTAAGCTCGTCTTTTGCTGCCGTCATACTTGACTGTCAGACATTATTTTTTCTGATTTCACAGCAGAAAACAAAGTTTTTCTTCAATAATTGCAATCTAACTTTACTGGAAGTCATTTCTCCACATCATAAACTAATTATGACTTCGAAGTATCAGTAAACAGGTAAAAAAATTATTTCATCAATTCTATAGCAAACCTATTGCATTAACATGAATACAAATCATGCTAGGCAAGATATTGTTATCTAGATATGAAAATACGATAAAAAAAGATAGTTCCTTGGCATTAAACATAAGTTAACACCTAGGCCTAGACTTGTCACCATGTGTTGAAAACATCGGGTCATAATAAAATTAGTTACGCATTTTGAAATTAGCTGTGGTGTCAATATTGTGGGTCATTTACTTCCAGATGTCATTATATTTGTGTAGAATTGCATTTAATTACTTTTCATTAAAGAAAAACTAAGATATTTAATAACAAAATAGGTGTGGGGAATCACCCCCAATTTTTTTTTTACCTGGGTTGACTCCCCGCAGTTGTATATTTGTATATATCTACAAAAGCTTACATTTCTTTTCAAACTCCTTTATATGCAACAAACTACAACATATTCTGAGTATCACCACCAAATTTGGCCCTAATCCAATGGAAACTCTAGTCACAGCAACAAAGTTTGCGGAACGTCAATTTTTCCAAACCAAAATTATCGGGGACCTGAAAAACAAATCTTCAACTAACAACTAACACTGAACTAACACTGATTTGCTCTTTCAAGTCCCATAGTGGAATATTGTGATTTCCAACGTTTTCATGCCCAAAAGGGGGGTGCGGGGAGTCACCTCGGGTTTTGACTATAGGGAGTCCCCCGGTCGACGCTACTTGCTTTTTGCCTCAATCTATTTGATCAACCTTTGTGACATCCTATGATCCTTGTTTCCCCTCATGCACTCAAGGGAATTCCATACCTGCCAAACATCTACTGAGAAAGGACTGGAATCCTGTTTTTAAATTGAACCTTTAGTCAATTTTTCAAGCAGTTGTAGTTCAAGCCCAAAACTGCATTCTGGAGTTTGGTGTCCACTTCTTTTTGAGTCTTGTTGTATTGCAGCTGGTTAGCTTACTGTGGTCATGGCATGATGCTCACTATGTTGACAATAATTTTCACTGTGGCATCACACTCTCTGTCCAGCAGTCCATTTCATCCTTCAATGACAATCATGTCTTCTTCCCAACCTTCACTTGCTTCCACTGTCTTCTCAGTCACTCTCAAGTGTGCTACCCTCATGCTGACAGTTGACCTGACCATAACAGTGCAGAGATGCAAGACAAATAAGGTACACTTCACATGTTGTTTGCTGTTGAACTGATGATATGCAGCAGTGCAAATCATGTTGCCATATCTACAGTCTCAAAAACATTCAACCTTCTTCTCTCCTCTGCTCTCACCTCCCAAGCCACAGCTCTGTAGAGTACAGTTGGGACAACAACACCCTCATTCAGCCCTCTCTTTGCTTCCATCCCCAACGTCCTACAGCTCATTACACTCTTCATTGCACCCAACACTTGACATCCCTCCTTCACTGGCACCTTCACTTCAGTTTCCACTAGTTCAGTTTTTTTCACATGGTAGCCCAGATACATCAAACACTGAACTTCCTCCAAGAGCTCTCCATTTAGGGTGACACTAATTTTGCTCGTATCAACAGTCCTCGAGCATCTCATTACTTTACTCCTACCCACGTTCACTCAAAGCTTCCTCCTCTCACACACTCTACCAAACTCAGACACTAGCCTACATAGCTTCTCCGAATCCGCAACCAGGGCCGTATCATCACCAAATAGCAACTGGCTCAACTGCCAACTCTGCCCATTCGCTTCCAAGAGCTCCAAGCCACAACCCAGCACACTCGCGTTCACCTCCCTGACCACTCCATCCATATAGAGGTTGAACAGCCAGGGAGACATCACGCAGCCTTGTCTCAGTCCCACTTTCATTGTGAACCAATCACTCACCTTGCTCCCCACTCTGACAGATGCTCGGCTGTCAGCATAGAAACTCTGCACTGCTTTCAACAGATGTCCGCCCACTCCATACAAACGCAACACCCTCCACAGCGCTTCCCTGTCAATTCTGTTGTATGCCTTCTCCAGATCCATGATTGCCCAGAACACATCCTTTC
>SDVV010042059.1:0-10377 GCA_016164225.1 Gammarus roeselii | reverse complement strand
CTGCTGCCGCTGCTGCCGCTGCTGCCGCTGCTGCCGCTGCTGCCGCTGCTGCCGCTGCTGCCGCTGATGCCGCTGCTGCCGCTGCTGCCGCTGCTGCCACTGCTGCTGCTGCTGCCATTGCTGCCACTGATGTTGCAACTGATGCTGCCTTTGCTACTGCTGCTTTTGACACTGCTGCCGCTGCTGCCGCTCATGTCGTTGCTGCTGCTGCCGTTTCTACCACTGATGCCACTGATGCTACTACTGCCGCTGCTGCCGCTGCTGCCGTTGCTGCCATTGCTGCCACTGATGCTGCAACTGATGCTGCCGCTGGTACTGCTGTTTTTGCCACTGCTGCTGCCGCTGCTGCCGCTGCTGCCGCTGCTGCCGCTGCTGCCGCTGCTGCCGCTGCTGCCGCTGCTGCCGCTGCTGCCGCTGCCGCCACTGCTGCCGCTGCTGCCACTGCTGCCGCTGCTGCCGCTGCTGCCGCCGCTGCTGCTGCTGTTGCTGCCGCTGGGCCACTGCTAATACTGCTGCCATTGCTGCCGCTGTTGCTGTTGTTGCTGACACTGATGTCGCTGCTGCTGCTGCTGCTGCCATTTCTACCACTGATGCCACTGATGCTACTACTGCCGCTGTTGCCGCTGCTGCTGCTGCTGCCACTGCTGCCGCTGCTGCTGTTTCTGCTGCTGCTGATGCTGCCGTTGCTGCCACTGATGCTGCTACTGATGCTGCCACTGCTGCCACTGATGTTGCTGCCGCTGCTGCCACCACTGTTGTCACCTCTGCTGCTGCTGCCGCTGCAGCTGCTGACGTTGTTGCAGCTGCTGCCGCTGCTCGTTCATCGGCCGCTGCTACCAATGCTGTTGCAGCTACTGCTTCTGCGCTGCCGCTCCGGCCGCTGCTAATGTTATCCTGCCGCTGTTGATATCGCTGCTGCTGCCGTTGATACTGATTTCGCTGCTGCCACTGCTGCCACTGTTGTCGTTGGTGTCACTGCTTCTATTGCTGCCGCGGCCAACGGAAGCAGTGCTGCCGCGGCTACCAACATCGCTGTTAGTGCTGCTGACGACGTTGGTGCTGCTGCCGTCGCTGGTGTCGTTGCGGCCGCTGCTGCCTCTGCTACAAAATCTGTCGTTGCTGCCGTTGCGGCAGCTGCTGCACCTGCGGCCGATGTTGCCGCCGTTGAAGCAAATGTCATGACTGCACTGATCTGTCCATCGCAGCATTTGCTGCGGGGCTGTTACTATTGCTGCTGCCGTCGGTATTGTTTTTGCAGCGTCATCGCTACCACCGCTATTACCGCCGCCGCTACTGTTGCTGCTGCTGATGACATCACTTCTGCCATCGCTGCTGCTACCGCCGCTGCTTCTCCTGTCACTGCCGATGCATTCACCGTCGCTGTAGCTTCTGCAAGCTATCTCTGCTACTGGTGTCGTTGTTGTCGTTGCCGTTATTGCTTTCACCGCAGCTAAGTCCTTAACTATGGTACGTATATGCTAAATTATTTTTACAGTTAATGACATTCATATCCTTGAGGCAAATTTATCACAAATATCTTGTACCATGTTGTAAAAAATTGAGTAAATATATTTCACCCCTACAGAAGTTAGGTTAATACACGAAGTCCACGTAAATGTAGAATTACCCCCGTCAGTTATCTCTCTATATCCTACATGACATCCACATTCAAACTGTAATCGTAGTGGGAGACATCTCGACGTCAGTAGGTAGCGCACTGAGTGGTTATGCCTCCTTGGGTGCTCCGCTTGTCGACGTGCTCTACGTTTATCTCGGTCGCTGCCCCGCAACTAAAGTTGCTTTATATGCAGGCTGCTGATATATTTGTTCAGAGGCTTCTCATTATCAAGTCACCATTTCAACTGCAGACCCAGAATACCCCAGGAAACTACAACAAAAGTAAGGCAATGTGGGAACTTGCCTTGCAATTGTTGTAGCCTGACGTACTGCTCTTATATTATCCCGCGGTGTGATACAAGAGGTTATATGAAAATGTCCAAGTAATTGAAGTTATGTCGTGTCGTTTATTTACGTTACGACGCATATGTTGCACATTTTATCAATTTTTAAGATGGGGACAACGTTGCCGAAAAGTCACTCTTAAATTTGAAATGCCCATTTGAATACATTTCACACCAACAAGTAGATTTCACCACGCTTACGCAGCCACGGTTGAACACTGAATTCACAGTGCTTGTCAGTCCTGCACAGCTAGATACTGTATTCCATGTATATACGTCCAATTAGCAGGTGAATAAGGTAGTGCTGCCATTAGTTGCTTAAAAGCTGTAGCATTATGTGACACCAGTACTAGATTCATGTAAAGAGTGCAATTGTTTCTGTATCGTGCATAACCTGTCTAGCAGTTACTGTTTGGCCTTGCACAACCAATAGTAGCTGTTCTACCTTTGACGTATAAGTAAATGCTGCTGAATACTATCTAATGACAGCTGGAGTCACTGCTGCTGCACTCACTTGTTAGAAGACAATGGGGCAACTGGAGGGAGCCGCAGCCTGTATCTGGACGTATTTGAACTAACTTGCAACGTGCAGCCGGTTGCGTGCTCTGATTGGCCCAAATGGATGAGACGTGGCATTCTGGGTGAACGATATTCTTAGCGAATCCGTTGCAGCCGCCGGACGAATTGAAGCTACTGAACGAAGTGTAACTGTCTCATATTACTTCCACACGCCGTGGCCGAGTGGTTAGCGTATCCGACTGCAGTGTCAGCCTCTGATGCTGCATGTCGCGAGTTCGAGCCTCGGCAGTGACACAGCGGTCTTGTGGCGGGGAGATTTGGCGCCTCACCCCTCTGTGCTTGCCTAACTTAGTCACCCTCCTAACTAGGGGGAAACGGCTGTATGTCTATACATACATACTTCGTATGACTAATTTAAGTTAGTCAAATCGACGGGTCATTTCTCTGAGATACGTGCACGTCTTTAGGTTATATTCTGAATATGTTCCGCTGCAGTGTTTGTTCAGATTGCTTTCAGCCATTTTACTTACACGGAAAAGTTTATTTCCTTGGCAACAACCTTATGTATAATCTACGTAGCAATTGGATTTCCAATTTCACCTTATCTTATCAACACAATAACAATTTTTTTAAATGAAGAGCTGCGAAAAGATTGGTATTCGATTTCTACGAATATAATACGCGTAGCAGTATATTTACTTTCTATATTCCATTTACCGTGTCAACCACTTGCTATAAATAGTGGCATTTACTTCCTAATGTGTATTTTTTCCGGTTTCGTATGCAAACATTTCCTTCCGTCTTGTTCAAGGAATCTGTTCTATTGTCTGCTCATTTCAACGTTTCCGGCGTGCGTTCATGTAACTCATGATTTCAAATATGTAGTTAATTTCAAAATTTGTGATCCGTGTGCCGAATATATTATGAATGAGTGTTAGATACAATCCCATGTTGGTCATTTTCTACTTTATTGAAGGTCAGTGTGAACAGTATATTAGCATGAAAAATTTGTGAATTGCCTAACTCATATTGTTTATTTTTCTTAGAACAATATTTCATCGTCACGCTCTTTGGTTATGACATTGAACAATGGAGGACGAAGAGAGTCTTTATTTTATTTACTACCATTACTTATCGGTTAATAGTTAGTTTGTTTAAATAGCAAAAATTGTCTTCAGAACAGCTCAAGCTGACGAAGACTTTGATCATAATTTCTGTGTACTGTGAAATTTCTGATTTTTTTTCGCCTGTCATTAAACCTAAATAAATTTTGAATTCCGAAATCTAAAATCTTCAAAGCCGTCACTAGGGAGGTTGTCTCATCGGTTTTAAGGTTACAAAAAAGTTGCACTTAGGACGCTCTCCTGAGTGACGCCAATTTCCCGGGAACAAGATGGCGACAGTGTCACCAACTTTGACCGTAACTGGACGATTCGGCAGAAATTGGTGGATTGAACGTGGTAGAAGGCCTCTCATGCCCTTGCGGTGAATGTCTTTCGTGATGTCATATTACCATTTAGTATTATAGGTTCTTTTAGAGTTGAAAACTTGGAAACCATGTGTTCCGCTCGGAAGAAAGCCTGTCGAATGTCAAGACAATTCAGTTGTTCGAGATTATCTGTCGTTGAGTGACGCTTGCGGCCGCAGCACTGAATGTTTGTGAAGCCTGCATGCATTTCCAGGTAGTCGGCAAGGCCTGAGTTATTCATTTTCTGTCGTCTTACAGAGAACGCTGATAGAGACAATAGAGCGATTGCCATGAGGGTAGCTTAGTCGTTTTCCATGTGTGTATAGGGATGCTTGCAGATTCCCGTCAGAGGTCAGGGATCGAAGAATGTAAGTACATATATTCTGTAGAACCCTTTAGGGAGGTATTTGAGGGCAACATCAGGGAGTTGTTTGACCTTATTGAGGTGCCCCGGGTCCAGCTCAGGTAAAGTTTAACGAATATGGTCTATTGCGTAATGTAGTTCGTGGATAGGGTATGGTTTATTGTAAAATTCTTCCTATGCAGAAGTAAAGTCTGCATGTTTCCTGTCTCTTAATATATTTATGCGTTGAATGAGTGCATGAACGGCTTTCTTTACACAGAAGCCACCAAGGATTGAGAGATTCTGGTGGTATATTGCTCTGCACCAGCTACTGCATTGGGTGAAATTCGGTGCAAAATGTTCTCAAGGGAGCTGGTGGGAGGAGTGGTCTAACTCTAACTAAAGATTCTACCTCCATCACAGGGGGCAGCCGCACTGCATTCACTCCGTGCGTATCTGCCAATCCATTCCATACTACAAAGCATGTATTTAAACCCCAGTGACTTTGGATGAACAGTAGGTGTGCATGGGTATGAGCCATGGAGTTCTAACACTAGACAACATGGCTCTTGAGGAACTACTGATGTTCATGAGCTATAACTGTCATGGAGACTGCAGCAGACAGCTGTACACCCGCCAAAGAATAGTGTCATGTGCATCTTGGCCTGTAGAGTTTGTAGAGGAAAAATGTAGAGGAAAAACATGCAGAAATGGTAGTCATGATGATGTTGAGTGATGAAGACAAGACAAAGACAATGACTCTTGAAGCTTCTAACATGGTGAATGAGAAATAACTCAAATTGAGGTACTAGTTAAACGTTATCCTAACTAGGACTAGGACTAGGACAGTTTTTTTCCACGTTTCCCACTGCACTTGAAAGTCAGCATTTTAAAGCATGTTTATAAATATACACACCTTTACAAACATATTGGACGAGAAATTTTTGGTAACGATTTAGTTTGCAAATCTTTATGTGTTTCCATTACAAATATTTTCAGTTGCCAGTTGCATGCAGAGCTGCCTTAAACCAAGTATGTATCAACTTGCAAACAAAACAAGTGGATGGCGTTTCCATAATAAGGTTAACGCCAGGGCAACTGACACGTGAACAATCGTCCAAAACAATCGTAGAATACCATTGTTTGTCAAAACACTTGACGTCTTACATTAGTATGCAATTTATTTGACCTATTTTTTTGATACTCGATGTATACGTGTTGGTGTCGTCATTATTGCGAACGGTAGAATGTTGAATTATTGTGGTAGTGCAATGGTTCAGACTACTGAACTGGGTTTCAGTTTGTTGACATTACAATACCATAACAGGTACTGGGAGCTCTGGTCTCATACGCATGCAGCGCTACGTATGCAGCACTGCGCACGCAGCGCTGCGTATGCAGCACTGCGCACGCAGCGCTTTGTATGCAGCACTGCGCATGCAGCGCTTTGTAAGCAGCACAGCGCACGCATCGCTTTGTATGCAGCACTGCGCACGCAGCGCTTTGTATGCAGCACTGCGCACGCAGCGCTTTGTATGCAGCACTGCGCACGCAGCGCTTTGTATGCAGCACTGCGCACGCAGCGCTTTGTAAGCAGCACTGCGCACGCAGCGCTTTGTATGCAGCACTGCCCACGCAGCGCTTTGTAATCAGCACTGCGCACGCAGCGCTTTGTATGCAGCACTGCGCACGCAGCGCTGCGTATGCAGCACTGCGCACACAACGCTTTGTACGCAGCACTGCGCACGCAGCGTATGCATCCGTAACGTATGCACTCGTTTTTCCACGGGCCTAATAGTGTATGTGATAGCTTTTATAAATTGTAAATGTATGAAATTTGAAAGAATTTGCTTCGTAATTACCACTTAAAATATCATTTCTAGGTTTAAAGGATGTTCACGCATGTGCCCGTGAACAGGAGAGCCAGTGTGCCACAAAGGTACTCCAGACAGTAGCGCCATCTGACGGTAGGTATTGAAGAGAATGATGTCGTCCCAACCCCAAGGGCTGAGTGCCCTTGAAGACAGCTGAGAAAACACGAGCCCACCTCCCCTTCCTCCATCCTCCTAGCTTGGCATGCAACACTGATTGTCTGTTTGTGCCCCCTTCACCTGTCCTGCACTGATTGTCTGTTTGTGCCCCCTTCGCATATCCTGGACTGATTGGCTGTTTGTGCCCCCTTCACCTGTCATGCACTTGGTAGCTATTTGTACCCCCTTCACCTGTCCTTCACTGATCAACTGTTTGTGCCCCATTCACCTGTACTGCACTGATTGACTGTTTGTGCCCCCTTTACCTGTCCTGTACTGATTGGCTGTCTCCGCCCCCTTCACCTGTTCTGCACCGATCGACTGTTTGTGCCCCCTCCTTTTGTCCTGCGCTGATTAGCTGTTTGTGCCCCCCCACCTGTCCTGCACTGATTGGCGGTTTGTGCCCCTTCACTTGTCCTGCACTGATTATCTGTGCAAGACAAGTGAAGGGGGCACAAACAGCCATGTTCCTGGACATGTTCCTGGAGTCCCTGACTTTCCATACCCCCGGGCTCTAGAAAGCGATCATAGTGAAGATCATGTATTTTATGTGGCGCGGTCTATAGCTAATTAGCATAAATCATGCATCAACTCATTCCTGCATACATAAGTACAAAACACGGGAAATTTACGTTCATCACCTTTATTACCAGGTAAATACTATAGAATGTTTTTTTGTGTGTTTTATTATGTAAAAGCTGTTCGGCACTACTACTCGTCTTCGAAATGGACTCTCAAATTGTTGGCATAAAGTCTAGATCTGCGGGGGAAGGTGGCGATAGCTCGCCTGCCTTCTTCTTTGGTTAAGTGTTGGACAGCTTCATCACACAATCTTCATATTCATGAAGGTTATCGACGCTCCAGTATCTTGAATTTAGATGATCAGGATGTGGCCGGTAAATAATCTACTTCTCATCTGATGATATTATTTTTGTTGATCAATATTTGAACCGGATAACCAGTAACGAAAAGACAAACGTTGATTTTAATGAGTTTCCTAAAGCCCTTGAAACTGGGGCCACTTGTAGGGACTAATTTCCTGATGAATACAAATTAATTCATTAGTATATCACTTGCTGACGATTTTTCTAGCGGCTTGTCGAATTTAAAAAATAGAATCATCCTAAATCTCTTTACATACAAGTTGATTTGCTTCTGCCGTTGTTTCGCAAGTCTGCCGTATATAGAGCTGCCCCTTTGAAATTCAAATTTTCTTGAAATTTTCGACGACGAGATTGGAAAGATGTGTCTAATATTCGCCCTTCTCTTTTCCTACGGTGTTAAATCTCTTCACAACTTTTCGTTTCCGCGCGGTTGGAGAATGATTTATTTTGTTGCCTCGTGAACATTACTGAGAGACATGAAATGTTGGTTATTTTGCAGGCATGAAATACCGCACAATATTTTACATTTGATCAAAAATAACTGATAATAACGAAATGTCCAGTATCGTACAAACGATAACATTTATAGTTTACACTAATCGGTCATTTAGTCATAAATTAAATACTGTTTTAAAACGTGCGTAACTGACCAGTGACTGTTTATATGCGCGGGGCATTTGCTTAACAATTTGTAATACATGATGGATGTAATAATTCACGTTGCTGAATAAAGATCTACAAGATTACGTTGGAATATTTTCAGACGAGGTTCAGACACGCATCAAGGGTAAAATTGGATCATTCGCATTAATACGGAAAATGGATATGATTTACCGTAGATCTTCTATAATAACGGTAGATTTTTTTTTGCTCTGAAGTTGACTGAAATATTCAGTGTCATTAACGCAGCCCTAACTAAGTGCCCTAACTAAGAGATATCAATCTAAATCTGTTTCAATTTCATATATCGAATTCAGTTGCTGACTATTGTAATAATTTACTCTCGCATGCTTTGCACCTATTTAGCATTAAAGCAATGCATTCAATTAACTGCCGGATCGACAGCACTAAATGGAAAAAAAAATATTTTCATACGTTGTTCAATATATAACTCGTTCAGCTGTGTTTATTTCAGATGTATTCGACCATTACCCTATTCTTATTCCTAGACAAATTCTGAAAAATACGGTAATCCAATTGTAAGAACCTATCACAGATACAACGACTGAAACCTTGGAAAAAAATACTGATAACACAAAACTAATGGGGGGCATGTTTACGACGGAAATATTCAGCCTCGTATGTGTTTAGGCTGGAAAGTTTTGAACGGATTGTGTTCAGGCTAGAAAGCTATAACCAGCGAATATCTCACCCTGGAAAAATATAGGATGGCATGTCGATACGACGGAAAACGTTTACGATCGAATTTCAACACGCTGGGACGCATTTCCGAATAATATTTTTAGAATCAAAAGTCCGTAGCACGGAATTTCTTAGGACCGAAAGTGTTTACGCTGGAGTTATTTTGCCTCGAAAAATTTACGATGGAAACAGTTCTAGCTGGAAACTACCCAAAATCATCTGACACCGTTATGTATAGGATCGAATAGTTTGGCCCGGAAATGGTTTTAAACGAAAAGTGTTTAGGACGGAAAATCTACGATGGAATTTATTTTCCCTGGAAGTTGTCGTTGGATGGTATATTTTTAGCTGTAACCTAACCTTACCGAACCTAACCTAACCTAACCTTACAAGAAGAAAGAGGTGTAGTGTTTTTTTTTTCATCGTCCATATACCGAAATAAAATAATTTCCAGCATAAAAACTTTCCGTTCTAAACTGATTCCGCCCAAACATTTTCCGGCTGAAATACATTCGACTGAATCGAGTAGCCCACAACAAACGATTCGATCGTAAGCACTTTCAGCGAAAAAAAATCCGTCGTAAATAGTTTCAATCCTGAATTATTCGATGCCATCAACTTTCCATCCTAAGCCCTTTCGCCCCAATTCCTTTTCTGAGCAAAATCGTTTCATGCCAATGAACAATATGTTCAATCTTCTTTCCAGGCTACATGTTTTCGATTGAAAATCTTTCCTTCGTAAACACTTTCGATCGAAAACCGTTTCCAGCTAAAATGAATCCGTAGAATTGTTTCCGTCGTAAACACTTTCTGGGTTTACTAATTCCAGCGTAAATACCCTGCCCAAAACTAATTTCTTTCCTGTAACAAAAAATGGGTCTACTCAAACAAGCCAAGTATTCGTTAATGACACCAGATTTGCTTGACACACATAAAAGGACTACGGCAGCGTCGATTCAAATGTCATCCCCTCGAGCATGAACATGAATATAAAGGTTACAAAATTGCGTTCACTAAATAACAAAAAACTTTGGAAATCATTGATAGAAAACAATACCCTGTGAGATTCAGATTCAATTTATATTGATGGTACGGATCCATAAACGATTTCAAGTCGAATACATGCAATAGGTATTTCCTCAGAATTCCTGGTATCATAGGTGAATCTATGACTAACAACTAGATTTTTCTTGATTATCAGTATGAGAATGCAATCCCCGAACAGCCAATCTTTAACCCTGTGGACCAGAACGAAGTAGAAGCAATCGGTTATGGTTGGAAAAATAGTAGCATCGCAGGCTGCGATAACATCCCAATCAACGTAAATACAGATATGATCCAGCGATTACTGGAGCTCCTTTGACCCAACATTTACAAATTACTTGAGCAGGGAATGTTTTCCGATGCACTCAGAATCGTCAAATATGTTCGGATTATGAATATAAAAACAAAGGTGACAATGAATCATTGCTCACTCTCTTTCCTGTCAGACATTGGAAAGTTGTTGAAAAGTTTTCTATGCCTAATTATATACTCACTCAGTACCTAATAACACACATAGTCAAAATCGATGTGGCTCCATGCCTTCAAGAATACAGAACATGCGCTAAAAATATTCTCTGTCTATGTTGTTTATGGGTTCGATCGAGGGTCATTATTGAGTTGACTGTTTTTTTTTGCGGTGAAATACGGCGTTACGCAGTTAGTTCCGTTGAGAAAAGTTTGAGGAAAAAATTCTGATGTTGATGGAACCATCCACTGAGTTGGGATAAACAGTCATATTCTGTCAGTACGCCTAATGCATATATGT
>SDVV010042058.1:0-10377 GCA_016164225.1 Gammarus roeselii | reverse complement strand
ATTCTCTTAAAAGGCTTTATTAAAAAAAAAAAAAAAGTGTTTTACCGGAATCATCCGGTAAAACACTGATCAGTATGAGACCTCTTAAAAGGTTTTATTTTCAGTAAAAACAAACTGATGCAAATAAAATTTCCAAGGTACACCATAAGCAGTTAAAAACTAGTAAGTAATTGTTCACTGGTTCCACTGGATGGCATTTCAGAGCCAATTTCAGATATTATTTCTTGGCACGGGAGCGTTGCACTTCCAGCAGCTGTTCTCAGTTATTATTAGATATTTATTTGTCCTCCGATGTTTCTTCAATAATGCCCAGCCATAATATTCTGCAGTTGGGTGCACTGAAGAACCCAAAGAGCTGCAGGACGTTGGGTATGGAAGCTTGTCATGGAATTCAATATAAAAGCAGCCACTACAGCACGACCATGGCTTTCTTTCAACTGCAATTCTTGATATTTTTCTTGAAGGGAGGACAAAAACTCAAGTATGAGGTAATGAAAGAGGAGCTCATGGACTGGTACAAGAAACAGAAGATTGGTGGAAGGACCTACTGGCGTGACCAACTCAAGAGAGCCCAGCCAATTGACACAGTGCTGGACATATATGGGATGAAGCTTGTTAAACTGGCCCGTCAAGCTTATCCAAAGGACAAGAAGGAGTGTGCCGCAAAACTTAAGAAGCACTTCCTGGATACCATCCCAGCTGAATTTGCTGAGAAGATCCTTGATGCTGAGTGTGTGCTTTGTGCTGCTTCAGGACAGAGTAGTAGGTATCTTTCTTTTGCAAAGATTCTTGAGATTGCTTGAGATCTGCAGAAGAGGGGCTCATCCACTAAACAGGCTGTCATGTGGGCACACAATGCTAGTCCTCAAGCCCAGCAACATCGTCAGGCAGTGTCACCAAGACAGCAAACATCTTGCAAACCGGGAAAAGACGAGTACAGACCATCATTTCTAATTTCACAGCAGACAGGCAAGCTCCCAATGTCACCTAACTCACTCGTGTTTTCAAGAATCGCGCACTTCATGCTGCTAAGACTTGTTCCCACTGCAGGAGTTCTAGTCACGTGGTTCAGGACTGCTGGCGAGCAAGGGGGTCCTGTCTGATCTGCGGAAGGAACCATCACATTGAAAACTGCAGCTTGTATGATCCCAACTATGAATTGGAGAAAATTGCAGCGTTAACTAAACTGATTGGCCTTGATGATGGTGGGGACTCACCAGGGCAATTGTTAGTTTCCCCAACTTCTGCAGAAGAGGAAAGCTCACACAAGCAGTCAAGTTTGTCTGGCACTGTTATTCAACCCAGCCCTTCCTCTTCCAGCGCTGAGGCTGGTGACACACTTCACCTGGACATTACTGATGAAGCATGGGACACTTTATGCAAAAAGGTGAAGCATTTTGATGAGTGTTTCAGAAAACTGCTTGAGCTCTCTGATGCCCAATTCAGGGAAAAGCAAGAGGAGATACGCCAGCAACTGCTCAAAGATTGCAAGGCTATTAAGCAGGCTGCCCTTGATTATGGCTTGCATTTGCAGAAGCAAGAGCTTCAACAACAGCAGCAGTTGTTGTTGGAGAAAGAACAATATAACCTTAATCTGCAAAGGTTACATCAGCAACGGCAGGAGCTACCTAAGCGGCGTCTTCTCCAGCGGCAGTCTTCTTTGGGGCTACCTGAGGAGCAGACCGTTGCTGACTTCTCAGAGGCAGCACCTTCGGTGACAGGTAGCACCAAGTCTGAATCCTCAGATTCGGAACCGTCTATCGCTGGATACCCGGCACATTATAATTCAGATCTACATGAGGAGCCTGCAGCTGATCTTGAATGTAAGGATATGATAGGTCAGTCAGGATCACATGTAGGTTGTTCACTGGTTACCTTGGTTGATCAGCCTCTTCCAGGTAAAGTGATTAATTAAGAAAGTGAACAGATTCAACTGATGGAGATGAAAATATTTTTGAATGGTGTTCAAATAGAAACTATTATTGATACTGGTGCTTCTTGTTCACTAATAGCAAAACATGTTGTTGATGAACTGAAATTAGAAATCATAAACAAAACCAACAGCTTCCAAGTGATTAATCAACAAGTGTTTAATACTATTGGATCTTGTGTAGGTTCTGTCAATATTGACACCATTCCAGTGGGTGAGACCAAGTTTCTGGTCCTTCCTGAGATGATGAGTGTAAATATTGTGTTGGGTGTAGACTTTATGCAAGCTAACCATCTCGAAATTAGAGTTAGGAATAGGAGAGTGACATAGCATTTAATAGATGGTGGCCAGATGGAGATTTATTTAAAAAAGTCTGGCATCCCTAGGTGCAGGATGGTTTCCGGTATTGGATGCCGTGCTGCTGTAGACATGAAGATTATGGCCGGCACTACTCAGTCTGTCCTTGTGCAGTATCCGGACACTCATACTCTACCTGGCCATATGTTATTTTTTTGCAATGAGTCTATGGATCCTAACCTTTAACCTAGACTTAGAGGCATGACTGGCGTCTTTGACTCAGAACAGAAACATGTCTTGGTAACTGCCCTCGAGTCTGATACTGTCATCAAAAAGGGATCAACCCTTGGCACTCTTTCATCTATGGCTCAGCTGGCAGATGAAGAGATCATCCCTCATGAGCCAGCTACAGATGAGCTGATCATTGAGACCCTCAAGCTACCAGATCTAACTGCTGAACAACAGGAACAAGTTTACACTATGCTTAAGCAGGTGCGTGGTGTACTTAGTTCAGGGGATTTAGATATTGGCAATGCTGGTGTTGTAGTAGTGTAGGCCTGCTACTCATTATTATATATATGTTGATTGCAATTGAGTAGTGCAGCCTGTTTTAACCAAAATCAAAGTCAAATTTTTGAATAATCAAACTTATTTAAATCATTTTCTATTTGTTTCAGAGTTTGTAACAAATTTAACACATCCTACCAGTTTGACCAGTGTATAAATAAAATGAAAACTATTGATTCAAATCATGATGTTTGTCACCAAGAAGAATTGTTGTGATAGGTATTGGGATTGCTTCACATTCATATTATTGCCTCAGCTCCCTTTATTATCTTGGTTCAGAATAACAAAAATTGGTTACTGTCAATGTCTTGGAAATCACTAAGTATCAGTAGCAACAGTTGTTCAAGTATAAAACCAAAACTGCCTATTATTTTATTTGTCTCCCATTGCATCCAGTTGAAATTATTGATGGAAACAGCTCAGGGGCGGATGAATAATCTGGATCCGTTTTGCTGGAGGACCCTGTTGGAAAATGATAAGAGGCTAGCACTGTTATCTGAGCCAGTGCACATCTATAGTGTCACAAAGCACCAAATCAAACTCTATGATGACACCCCCTATTTATCAACGACGGCGACGTTTCCCAGCTCCTGTCACTGACAAAATTGAGCCACAGTGTCGAAAATTAAATTCACTAGATATAATGGAGCCAAGCAAGTCCCCCTGGTCATCACCCATTGTCCCAGTTTGTAAGAAAGATAGCTCAGTTTGTCTTTGCATTGATTAAAAGACAACTGAACAAA
Organism: Gammarus roeselii; assembly: GCA_016164225.1. NCBI lineage: Eukaryota > Metazoa > Arthropoda > Malacostraca > Amphipoda > Gammaridae > Gammarus > Gammarus roeselii. The sequence goes on along the minus strand of SDVV010042058.1, from coordinate 6,840 downwards.
GTTACCATTCCAGACAAGTTTCCTATGCCCAATCTTACAGACTCAATTTATGGCCTTCATGGGACCCAATTTTTCACCAGTCTTGATCTAGTCCCTGGGTACTATCAGATTCCTGTTGAGGAGCAGTGTCGTCAATTTACAGCATTTTCTACTCCCCGTAATCATTGGCAATTCAAACCACTTAGTTTTGGACTCCGTAATGCACCCTAGGCTTTCCAACGTGAAATTCAGGCTTTTCTCTCTTCATTTCCCTCCAACAAAGTAATAGTTTACATTGATGACATTTTGATCATGGGTACCACTTTTCAAGAGCATTTCAATCTTGTTTGTTAAGTTTTTCAGACACTCCATTCCTACAATATCAAAATGAAACCCTCCAAATGTGAATGGTTCCAACCTCAAGTTTAATTTCTTGGCCACCTTGTAAGTCAATCCAGTATAAAGAAAACTCCTCATTACATTGAAAAGATTGAACAGAACCCCAAACCCAATAATATTGGTGCACTCCGTGAATTTTTAGGTTTCATAAATTTCCAACGTAAATTTCTTCCTCGGTGCTCTGAAATTCAAAAACCCCTCTCCTGTCTAACTTCTGGCCGCCGATCAAAATAATTAACTTGGACCCCTGAAATGACTGAAGCATTTGATGAACTCAAGCGGGAAATGATGCAAGACCTAGAACTTGCTTACCCTGATTATTCTGACTCTTCTCATAAGCTTGAATTGCGGATTGACGCTTCAGCTACTGAGGCTGGTGCTTACTTGGCACAACAACAGGGTGAATGTCATCGTGCAATAGGCTTTGCTTCCATGACTTTCACCCATACCCAATTAAATTATTCTACCATAGAGTGTGAGCTCACTGCCTTACGCTGGGGTGTAAAAACGTTCTGTTCATTTCTGTATGGTGTAGAATTTGTTCTCTATACAGACCATCAACCATTAGTTCATTTACATAACATGAGATTGGTTTGCTCACGGCTAGCACGTACAGTTGAGGAAGTTTCAGATTTTTCATTTGAAATCCGGTATACCCCTGGGCATCTTAATAGTGCAGCCGATGCTCTTTCTCACCTAGCAACTGATGTACCGCCTTACAGTAGAGAGGCTGATTCTGGTTTACCTGAGGGTTTAGTGATAGATGGACCGCCAGTATTAGGTGGAGGAGATTCACTGTTCCTTAGTCTCTTACAAACATTTACTAGGGTGTGTACTAAGAAGGAGGTTCCTGCTTGTGCTGTTCATTTGAAACACCAACTTGTTGATGAACTTTTGAACCATCCTGAGAGATACAAATTGAAACTTGATCAATCTGCTCGAAAAGAGTTTAGACTGATGCGTTGCCCAGGCCAGGTGCCTTGTTTAGACATTCTTTTGGCAGCCAGTAATTTGTACGAAGTTCATATTTTCATGTATTTTTGGACCACCCAACCTGTTGTTTACCAATTTGACCAATATGATAAAATAATACATTTGCAGTGTCTAGGTGGTGTCCATTTTAACCCCTTGATTGAAATTAGAAACTATACCCCAATCCAAGAAAACATGTGCAATATTGTTAGCTTGGGTAGCTGTGTACGTCCGCCTGCTATTGCAGACCAGAGTTTTGAGACCCATGAAGCCAGTGACATAGATGAAGATTTATGTCACATTGATTTTGTTGATTCTTTTGAATACTGTACTCACCAGTCATGTCCTCAGCCTCAAGTCACAGTTCAAATCGGACGTAAAAAGTTTTGTGTTGTTTTGGATAAGGGAGCAGAGATAAGTTTGGTTTCCCAAGACAATCTGAATTCAATTGCCAGTTCCACCTTTAATATTGAGAGAGAAAATCTCTGTAATATCATCAGTTTAACTGGCTTTAGGTGTCCCACTACTCAAACTGTTTTGCTGTCTTTCCCCATTGGTACTTATAAGATGACCACACCCCACAAATTTACCATCCTGCCTACCACCGTAATGCCACATTGTTTTCTTCTCGGGATAGACTTTTTGGCGGAGAATGACATTTCAGTGGATTTCCATCAGAAAGTTTGTAAACAAAATTCTACTGCTATTGCCGACTTTTCTTCTAGAGACATTTTAGATGAGTTTTGAGAAACCATCTTTCTGCTATCATCTGATCAAAATTTAAAATCTCACCTTCTGAAAGCAGACATAATCAATGATGACATCCGTTTTGAAATAAAAGGTAATTCAAATACCGTTACAGGTCTTTCATTACTTTTGGATAATGACATCATCAGAATTCTTCAGTCAAAATGTCCCAAGTTGAAGTTGGTTAGAAACCTTGTATTAAAATTGGTTCCTACTAAGGAGTGGCCAAAATTATTAACGGATAATGGCCCTGAGTTTGTCTCTGATGATTTTTCTGAGTTTCTCAGTAGTGTGGGTGTTACCCATCAGTCGACAACTCCTTTTCATCCCTCCAGTAATGGCGCCTGTGAACGAGTTAATAGAACCATTCAAGGATTCCTCAGAAGTTTGGGCCAAGAGGGTAATGATTGGCAGTTTCACTTACCTCGTGCAGTGATATCCTACAACAATACCATTCATTCAGAATTAGCCATGTCACCTCCCCATTTCCTGTTGGTTAAATCTCATCAACGTACCAACAGTCTTCCATTTGTCAAAACAGAATTGGAGGCTAGATAGAAGCAAGGTCACCCTAAGTTTCTTCCTTTCACTGTTGGCCAGTCAGTTTTGATGAAAATTCAGAAACCAGGACATTTAAATGTACACAAATTTACTCCTAACTACAAAGGTCCTTTCATAATCTCTAAAGTAAACAATAATTGTGTCACCTATGAACTTTCAGATACAACCTCCAATTCTGTTATCAGAGCTCACCATACTGATTTGCACATTTATAAAGTACCACCCGGCTACATCACCCAACACCCTTACTTCCGATCCACCAATTCCATAGGTTGTGTGCCTCTAGTTGCTGATGCTTTGATGAAAGGCCAGATCATTGTTATGCTCAGAAATTGTCATTTTATTCAGACCTAGAGATTCCCCTTTTGAGGATGGGGGTGGGGCTGGTGTTGCTGGGAGTGATGGCATTTTTGACTTCATGCTGTCTCAAATAGTGGCAATTCAGATGAATGGTTCTTGGGTTTTGAATTTCCAAACAGTGTTTAAGATGTGAATGACAATGCTATAACTAATATTGTGCAATTACTTGACTGTTGTCCTGGGTGTAGGTTTGAATCAAGGAGGAAGTTCATTGATGGTGAAGGAGCAGAGAGCATCTGCAATATTCCTCCATTGTGTTTTCCAAAGCCAAACATTTCAAGTGGCAATTATAATCGCAATCATGTCCTCCTAATTCAGTGGTACATCATATACCATCTATTGTTGTAGCAGCCTCCATCGATGTACTACTTTTGCCAGCAGCAACTCCCTTGAGTGTGGTTGAATTCCCTCTTGCCTCACATGAGATTTCTACATTACAAAATTCTCTCCTCGAGACTGAAGATCTTGTTTCAAACAATCGGTTGATGCCTTCTAAGCCTATTGCCATTTCAAGTTCCTTAGCTCCCAATGTTCCTACATTGCATGATGATCGCAATCCCTTGTATAATGACCCATCGGTAGCGTTCTCTACCTATCGTAATGTTCTGCTAGACTGGCAAGCCGATTTTTTGGAGATGTTTTCAATAGATGTGCATTCAGTATCATATCAGCCTGACGATTTTGCATATCATTCTTTTGATAGTATCTCAAATGTGTCACAGGTTGCAATGGAGTATGTTCCTCTGGATAATTTGGTGGTAAATAGTGCTCTGGAGGAGCAGGCTTTTCCAGCAGTTTCTGTTGAGTATGAGGGATTGGATGGCGCAGATTCTGTTCATTCAACTGTTGTGGCAATGCCAACAATGGAAGACAGTTATCACGCTGAGCCGCCACTCAATTCTTCTGAGCAAACCCTGTCAAAATTAGAAAACTTTATTGATGCAGCCTATTCATTTCAAGGTTTTGCTGTGACTTCAGTGGTAAATAACAATCTTTCTAAATTAAATGCAGTCAGAAATAAATGGTTTCCAAGGGTATCAGCAGCATCGGGTGGTTCTGTGTTTGACTCTCAGAGTAACCAGGAAGCAGAATCATGCTCAACGATTATTCAAACTAGATCTCGTGGTCAGGTACCTAACCTACCCAATGTGCAACCAAAAATACTTGAAAGACTTTACAGAAAAAAATAACTTTTTGTTTTACTTGAATCTAGCTACATATTTTCCAGAGATACATCGGAAGGATGGTTCTGTACAAATTGATCTACTTTTTAATTAATGGGTGTTGGGTATTTCATATCCTAATTTATGCAAGTTGTTGTTCCCTAAGATAGCGTGCAGAAAGCACTGAACAGAAGAGATACACCAGAATGCTTGTGACGTTGGTGCATATGTTACTGATACTTAACATTCAATTTTGTTTTATTGTTGGCTCTGGGGTGATGATGTTACTTTACATATTTCTGTTGCCCAATTTGCGTATATGATCATCCTTGTTAATTGCTTTAGGTTGCTGGCTATTCTGTTAAGCTACTTAGACATTTCTAGCTTGATTCAGTACTTAGTTAATGCTTTCTGTATTCGTATCAACCTCTTTACCATTGTGATTATGTCCAGGATGCTGGCGCTATTTCAGAGTTTTGTACATAGTTAAATATATTGAATGGTGTTGGTTATTTGGAGAGCTGCAGAACTGGTAGGGGGGGGGGAGCTAGTATGCATACCTGTATCATCTACAGACCTCTCCACTTGATATTTTTGTGGTTACTAATTGTACAAATGTTGATAGTTTTTGCTCACTTGTATGAGAAATAACCGATACATTTTCAAGGAAACTATTCCAGAAGAATTGAGAAATCACACCAGTGAGTAATTAGATTGAACAGGGCAGTGCTTCATTTTATTTTTGTTGTTGAAGAGATGGCTTGTGCTGGTTGGGGGGCATGTTACCAAGGCAGTGTTTGTTGTTTTGCAGCACAATCCTTCAATTCATCATTTGATTTGCTTATCATGCATTTCAATTAACTTGTTTTTCTGTTGTTGCAGGAAGTAAATTATTTGATCATTGCTTGCCAGTATTAACAAAGTGATTGGTTGCAGAACCCACTTACTATCATTAACTTTTCAACTCAGATTAATTGAAGCTGCTGCCTGGTATGCTTTCTTCTCTTTGGAAGTCTGCTACATCTGCCCGTGCTCCTAAGATCATGCTCCTAATTTCATGCTCCTACTACTAAGTCCTATTCCTAAGTCCTACTCCTAAGTCCTACTCCTAAGTCCTACTCCTAGGTCCTACTCCTAAGTCCTACTCCTAAGTCCTACTCCTAAGTCCTACTCCTAAGTCCCAAAGGTAGCCACTCACAATAGTACACACTGGTTTGCAGCCCTTCAACTGTACCACTCACCTTCATTGCAGAGTACATTTCTTTGGATCACTTCCATTCCCACCATTGATAAGAGACATCCTATGAGACACAAGGACAACGAGGTTGTCCGACCCGCGAAGTGAGAAGCCCGGCTACAGTGTTCCACCCCAGACCTCAGCAATGTTTGCAGGGGTCTGATTTGTCCAATACAAAAATTTCTGTACTTCTTTTCTATGAATTGATGGACATACACTGATACAAGCATGCCTTTTCAATTGGCTCTCAAACTTTCAATTTTCATGTTATTTACAGATGTAGGGGGTTTGATGTTGGGAGTTGCTCCTGTTATGGGAGAATAGCACCAATCATCATTTTTTGTACATAACAAATTAAGGTTGATGACAGAAAGTTGAAACATTTTGCACTTCATGATTATAAAAGCTTTGCTCTCCCAACCTATTGGTTCATTAGTGTTTAAGGTTAACTGAAGGCAAGTTCAAACACACATGTTATCCTTGTTGCATTTGTTTATTTTTATAAGGTGGTACAGCAAAATGTAAAGAAAGCACATTAGTTCATAGGTAATGCCCCAAAATGACATTACCTAGGAACCAAAATACTTCTCTCCCAGATGTTTTGGCTGTTGTGGGAAATTATATAGTATTTTCATTCATTATGATTGCTATTGTAAACAATGTTTATAGTAGTTGGTTAACCAGAGGAGCATACATAGCTGACAGAAATCTTTATGATGATGTAGTTGGCTTGACTCGTTCAATGGGGGGTCTGACCATTATTTTGGTGTTCCCCAGAGTAACATCAGAGGTGGAAGAAGTGAGCTCTTTTGGTGGAGGGAATATAGGAAACTAAGATACCTAGTTGTAAAGAAAAGCTACTTAAATAATAAGAGAAGGGAACAGGATAGGATGTAATCTGAAAGTGTCACCAAGTGTGATGCAAAACCAGCTCAATCAATCTAAATCACCCTCAGAATATGCTCCCTCCCTCATTCACCACTCCTCAGTCAGGAACCCTTTTCTTCTCCTGATGACCTGATTATCTCCCTTGATTTTCCTCTCCCATGTTCAGATGAAGTGTCACTTTATCCTCTGCATCCTCCCCCAAGGCCATGGTATCTCAAACCTCCTTCTCTACCTCAGTCATCTCTGCAGGCTCTGCATCAGTTAATTCCCTACCCTCTTTTGTGAAAATTACACCCAAGCAGATGATTTACTAATTTTCTTGCCTGGTCACCACAGACTACCCTATAGGTCTCTTACCTTTGATCTCTTACCTTTGCAGCCCCCTCCAGCAGGTCCACATCAAGTGGGGAGCAGCAGAGCCGGGGGAGGCCAGCACAGCCATGCGCGCCAGTATGCTGCTGAGAACAGCAATGTCAACACAGGTATAGGAACTGGAATTAGTGCGCACTATTGGCTATCACATGAACCATCCGC
>SDVV010042057.1:0-10377 GCA_016164225.1 Gammarus roeselii | reverse complement strand
GGCTTGCTGCGACAGTTAGCTCCATTGTAACAGTTCACCCACTGCCGCAGTTTGGCTTGCTGCGACAGTTAGCTCCATTGTAACAGTTCACCCACTGCCGCAGTTTGGCTTGCTGCGACAGTTAGCTCCATTGTAACAGTTCACCCACTGCCGCAGTTTGGCTTGCTGCGACAGTTAGCTCCATTGTAACAGTTCACCCACTGCCGCAGTTAGGCTTGCTGCAACAGTTAGCTCCATTGTAACAGTTCACCCACTGCCGCAGTTAGGCTTGCTGCGACAGTTAGCTCCATTGTAACAGTTCACCCACTGCCGCAGTTTGGCTTGCTGCGACAGTTAGCTCCATTGTAACAGTTCATCCACTGCCGCAGTTAGGCTTGCTGCAACAGTTAGCTCCATTGTAACAGTTCATCCACTGCCGCAGTTAGGCTTGCTGCGACAGTTAGCTCCATTGTAACAGTTCACCCACTGCCGCAGTTAGGCTTGCTGCGACAGTTAGCTCCATTGTAACAGTTCACCCACTGCCGCAGTTTGGCTTGCTGCGACAGTTAGCTCCATTGTAACATTTTACGCACTGCCGCAGTTAGGCTTGCTGCGTCAGTTGGGTCTATTGTAACAGTTTACTCACTGCCACAGTTTGACTCTCTGCGACAGTTTGCTTGCTGACCTCCTTCGCCCACTGTTAGGATTGCAGACCTAAATATAGTGACTCGAAAAGATCAGCTGTGGAGACTCCGATTAAATATTCAGATATGCCTGCGGGTGGACGAACCCAACTCGAACACTGTACTATAAACGACACGTCGGTAATGTCAATTTTAAATGGGTGTCCGATACCACTATAAGTATTTATGTCTACCTTCGACATTCCCAGCAGGATTTAAGCTGGGAAAACAAACACTCTACCTGTTCCGTATCTTAGCAGCTGCTTTCTTTTTTGGAAAAAATCCACGGTTTCGCTATTCTGGTATGATCATATTTTGTATTTCCGTCGATTCTTTGCTTGCCTCTTTAACTCGTGCATGGTTTTCCCCTTTCAATATGACCTTGAAGCAAGCATTGTTTTCGAATACACTTTACACTTTTCCTCACCTGCAGCATTTTTCCCTTCGTGGTCCACACAGCCTCAGATACTTCACACTCTTCCTCACCTGCAGTATTCTTCCCTTCGTGGTCCATACAGCCTCAGATACTTCACACTCTTCCTCACGTGCAGCATTCTTCCCTTCGTGGTCCATACAGCCTCGGACACTTCGCACTCTTCCTCATCTGCAGCATTCTTTCCTTCGTTGTCCATACAGCCTCAGACACTTCTCACTCATGCTTACCTGCAGCATTTTTTCCTTCGTGGTCCTTACAGCCTCAGACACTTCACACTCATCCTCACCTGCAGCATTCTTTCCTTTGAGGTTCATACAGCCTCAGACACTTCACACTCTTCCTCACCTGCAGCATTCTTCCCTCCGTGGTCCATACTGCCTCAGACACTTCACACTCTTCCTCACCTGCAGCATTTTTCCATTCGTGGTCCATACAGCCTCAGACACTTCACATTCTTCCTCACCTGCATTATTCTTCCCTTCGTGATTCATACAGCCTCAGACACTTCATACTCTTCCTCACTTGCAGCATTCCTCCTTTCGTGGTCCATACAGCCTCAGACACTTCACTCTCTTCCTTTCCTGCGGTATTCTTTCCTTCGTGGTCCATACAGTGTCAGACACTTCACACTCTCCCTTACCTGCAGCATTCTCCCTTCGTGGTCCATGCAGCCTCAGAAACCCAACACTCATCCTCACCTGCAGCATTCTTCCCTTCGTGGTCCATGCAGCCTCAGATACCCAACACTCATCCTCACCTGCAGCATTCTTCCCTTCGTGGTCCATACAGCCTCCTACACTTCACACTCTTCCTCGTCTGCAGCATTCTTCCCTTCGTGGTCCATGCAGCCTCAGACACTTCACACTCATCCTCACCTGCAGCATCCTTTCCTTCGTAGTCCATACAGCCTAAGACCCTTCACACTCTTCCTCACCTGCAGCATTCTTCCCTTCGTGGTCCATTCAGCCTCAGACACTTCACACTCTTCCTCCCTTGCTGCATTCTTCCTTTTCGTGGTTCATACAGCCTTAAACACTCCACACTCTTCCTCACCTGCAGCATTCTTCCCTTCGTTGTCCATACAGCCTCAGACATTTCACACCCTTCCTTACCTGCAGCATTCTTCCCTTCGTGGTCCATACAGCCTTTGACACTTCACACTCTTCCTCACCTGCAGCATTTCTTCCTTCGTGGTCCATACAGCCTCAGACACTTCACACGCTTCCTCACCTGCAGCATTTTTTCCTTTGTGGTCCATACAGCCTCAGACACTTTACACTCTTCCTCACCTGCAGCATTCTCCCCTTCGTGGTCCATAAAGCCTCAGACACTTCACACTCTCCCTCACCTGCAGCATTCTTCCCTTCGTGGCCCATACAGCCTCAGACACTTCACACTCTTCCTCACCTGCAGCATTCTTTCCTTCATAGTCCATAGAGCCTCAGACACTTCCTACTTTTCCTCACTTGCAGCATTCTTCCCTTCGTGGTCCATACAGCCTCAGACACTTCACACTCTTCCTTACCTGCAGCATCTTTTCCTTCGTGGTCCATACAGCCTCAGACACTTCACACCCTTCCTTACCTGCAACATTCTTTCCTTCGTGGTCCATACAGCCTCAGACACTTCACACTCTTCCTCACCTGCAGCAATCTTTCCTTCGTGGTCCATCTAGCCTCAGACACTTCACACTCTTCCTCACCTGCAGCATTCTTTCCTTCGTGGTCCATACAGCCTCAGACACTTCCCTCTCTTTTTTACCTGCAACATTCTTCCCTTCGTGGTTCAAAATGCCTCAGACACTTCACATTCTTCCTCACCTGCAGCATTCTTCCCTTCGTGGTCCATACAGCCTTAGACACTTCACACTCTTTCTTACCTGCAGCATTCTTCTCTTCGTGGTCCATACAGCCTCAGACACTTCACACTCTTCCTCACCTGCAGCATTCTTCCCTTCGTGGTCCACACAGCCTCAGATACTTCACACTCTTCCTCACCTGCAGTATCCTTCCCTTCGTGGTCCATACAGCCTCAGATACTTCACACTCTTCCTCACGTGCAGCATTCTTCCCTTCGTGGTCCATACAGCCTCGGACACTTCGCACTCTTCCTCTTCTGCAGCATTCTTCCTTTCGTGACCCATACAGCCTCAGACACTCCACACTTTTTCTCACCTGCAGCATTCTTCACTTGGTGGTCCATACAGCCTCAGACACTTCCCTCTTTTCCTCACCTGTAGCATTCTTCCCTTTGTGGTCCATACAGCCTCAGACACTTCACATTCTTCCTCACCTGCAGCATTCTTCCCTTTGTGGTCCATACAGCCTCAGACACTTCACACTCTTCCTCACCTGAAGAATTCTTCCCTTCGTGGTCCATACAGTCTCAGACACTTCACAGTCTTCCTTACCTGCAACATTCTTTCCTTACGTGGTCCATACAGCCTCAGACACTTCACACTCTTCCTCACCTGCAGCATTCTTCCCTTCATGGTCCATACAGCCTCAAACACTTCACACCCTTCCTCACCTGTAGCATTCTTTCCTTTGTTGTCCATTCAGCCTCAGACACTTCTCACTCATCCTTACCTGCAGCATTTTTTCCATCGTGGTCCTTACAGCCTCAGACACTTCACACTCATCCTCACCTGCAGCATTCTTTCCTTTGAGGTTCATACAGCCTCAGACACTTCACACTCTTCCTCACCTGCAACATTCTTCCCTCCGTGGTCCATACTGCCTCAGATACTTTACACTCTTCCTTACCTACAGCATTCTTTCCTTCGTGGTCCATACAGCCTCAGACACTTCACACTCTTCCTCACCTGCAGCATTTTCCATTCGTGGTCCATACAGCCTCAGACACTTCACATTCTTCCTCACCTGCATTATTCTTCCCTTCGTGATTCATACTGCCTCAGACACTTCACACTCTTCCTCACCTGCAGCATTCCTCCTTTCGTGGTCCATACAGCCTCAGACACTTCACTCTCTTCCTTTCCTGCGGTATTCTTTCTTCGTGGTCCAAACAGTCTCAGACACTTCACACTCTCCCTTACCTGCAGCATTCTTCCCTTCGTGGTCCATGCAGCCTCATATACCCAACATTCATCCTCACCTGCAGCATTCTTCCCTTCGTGGTCCATGCAGCCTCAGATACCCAACACTCATACTCACCTGCAGCATTCTTCCCTTCGTGGTCCATACAGCCTCTTACACTTCACACTCTTCCTCGTCTGCAGCATTCTTCCCTTCGTGGTCCATGCAGCCTCAGACACTTCAAACTCATCCTCACCTGCAGCATTCTTTCCTTCGTGGTCCATACAGCCTAAGACCCATCACACTCTTCCTCACCTGCAGCATTCTTCCTTTTCGTGGTTCATACAGCCTTAAACACTTCACACTCTTCCTCACCTGCAGCATTCTTCCCTACGTTGTCCATACAGCCTCAGACATTTCACACCCTTCCTTACCTGCAGCATTCTTCCCTTCGTGGTCCTTACAGCCTCTGACACTTCACACTCTTCCTCACCTCCAGCATTTCTTCCTTCGTGGTGTATACAGCCTCAGACACTTAACACTCATTCACCTGCAGCATTTTTTCCTTCGTGGTCCATACAGCCTCAGACACTTCACACTCTTCCTCACCTGCAGCATTCGCCCCTTCGTGGTCCATAAAGCCTCTGACACTTCACACTCTCCTTCACCTGCAGCATTCTTCCCTTCGTGGCCCATACAGCCTCAGACACTTCACACTCTTCCTCACCTGCAGCATTCTTTCCTTCATAGTTCATACAGCCTCAGACACTTCCTACTCTTCCTCACTTGCAGCATTCTTCCCTTCGTGGTCCATACAGCCTCAGACACTTCACACTCTTCCTCACCTGCAGCATTTTTTCCTTCGTGGTCCATACAGCCTCAGACACTTCACACTCTTCCTTACCTGCAACATTCTTTCCTTCGTGGTCCATACAGCCTCAGACACTTCACACTCTTCCTCACCTGCAGCATTCTTTCCTTCGTGGTCTATCTAGCCTCAGACACTTCACACTCTTCCTCACCTGCAGCATTCGTTCCTTCGTGGTCCATACAGCCTCAGACACTTCACTCTCTTTCTTACCTGCAGCATTCTTCCTTTCGTGGTACATACAGCCTCAGACACTTCACACTTTTTTTCTCCTGCAGCATTCTTTCCTTCGTGGTCCATACAGCCTCAGACACTTCACACTCTTCCTTACCTGCAACATTCTTTCCTTCGTGGTCCATACAGCCTCAGAGCAATGCTAGCCAAGCACTGCGTTTATTTCGGAAGCATCCTGTGACATACGACCAAATGACCTTAAGGCAATGTTATCCCGGTGAAGTTACAACTAGCGTGGCATAGTCACTCCACACAACTAGTGTGACAGTCACTCCACGCAACTAGTGTGGTATTCACTCCACGCAACTAACGTGACACAGTCACTTCACGCAACTAGCGTGACGCAGTCACTCCACATAACTAGTGTCACAGTCACTCCACGCAACCAGTGTGACAGTCACTCCACGCAACTAGTGGGACACAGTCACTCAACACAACTATGGTGACAAAGTCACTCCACGCAACTAGTATGATAGTCACTCCACACAACTAGTGTGACAGTCACCACACAACTAGTGTGACAGTCACTCCATGCAACTGGTGTGACAGTCACTCCACGCAACTAGCGTGACACAGTCACTCCACATAATTAGCGTGACACAGGCACTCCACTCAACTAGCGTGACAGAGTCACCCCACACAACTAGCGTGACATAGTTACTCCATGCAACTAGCGTGACACAGTCACTCCACACAACTAGCGTGACACAGTCACTCCACACAACTTGCGTGACAGTCACTCCATGCAACTAGCGTGACACGGTCACTCCAAGCAACTAGTGTGACAGTCACTCCAAGCAACTAGCGTGACAGTCACATCACGCGACTAGCGTGACACAGTCACTCCACATAACTAGCGTGACACAGTTCCTCCACGCATCTAGCATGGCACAGTCACTTCACACAACTAGCGTGACACAGTCACTCCACACAACAAGCGTGACACAGTCACTCCACACAACTTGCGTGACACGGTTACTCCAAGCAACTAGTGTGACAGTCACTCCAAGCAACTAGCGTGACAGTCACATCACGCGACTAGCGTGACACAGTCACTCCACATAACTAGCGTGACACAGTTCCTCCACGCTTCTAGCATGGCACAGTCACTTCACACAACTAGCGTGACACAGTCACTCCACGCAACCAGCGTGACTCTGTTACTCCACGCAACCAGCGTGACATAGTCACTCAAGGCAACTAGCGTGACACAGTCACTCAAGGCAACTAGCGTGACACAGTCACTCAAGGCAACTAGCGTGACACAGTCACTCAAGGCAACTAGCGTGACACAGTCACTCAAGGCAACTAGCGTGACACAGTCACTCCAGACATGTTAGGCCTCAAAAAGGAAGAGATTAGTTAACAGAGGCCGAGGAGATGACGATTAAGTGAATGAAGAATCCGTGAATAGCATAGAGGATGGGACATCTGGCGGCCTCTGCTGAGTCAATTGAGATCAAGCTAACGTCGGCTGAGTCAATAGAGGTCGAGTCAACATCGGCTGAGTCAATAGAGGTCGAGTCAACATCGGCTGAGTCAATAGAGGTCGAGTCAACATCGGCTGAGTCAATAGAGGTCGAGTCAACATCGGCTGAGTCAATAGAGGTCGAGTCAACATCGGCTCAGTGAATAGAGGTCGAGTCAACATCGGCTAAGTGAAAAGAGGTCGAATCAACATCGGCTGAGTCAATAGAGGTCGAGTCAACTTCGGCTGAGTGAATAGAGGTCGAGTCAACATCGGCTACGTAAATAGAGGTCGATTAATATCTGCTGAGTGAATAGAAGTCAAGACAACATCGGCCTAATGAATAGAGGACGAATCAACATCAGTTGAGTGAATAGAGGTCGTCCCAGGTGAAGGAAGGCCAAGCGGGTGACAGACAGACTTGAGAGCGCCGTTGCGAAGCCCGTCATTCAGCGCACACGTGTTCTATGCCCTTGTGAACATGTTTATATCACGCGTTCTGTGCCCTTGTAAACATATTCATATCACGTGTTCTATGCCCTTGTAAACATGTTAATATCACGTGTTCCGTGCCCTTGTAAACATGTTCATATCACGTGTTCTATGCCTTTGTAAACATGTTCATAACACGTGTTTTATGCCCTTGTAAACAGGTTCATATCACGTGTTCTATGCCCTTGTAAACATGTTCATGTCACGTGTTCTATGTCGTTGTAAACATGTTATTATCACGTGCTCTGTACCCTTGCAATCATGTTTATATCACGTGTTCAATGCCCTTGTAAACATGTTTATATCACGTATTCTGTGCCCTTGTAAACATGTTATTATCACGTGTTCTATGCCCTTGTAAACATGTTCATGTCACGTGTTCTATACCCTTTTAAACATGTTCATATCACGTGTTCTATGCATTTGAAAACATTTTCATATTACCTGTTTTATGCCCTTGTAAACATTTTATTATCACGTGTTCTATGCCCTTGTACACATGTTCATATCACGTGTTCTATGCCATTTCAAACATGTTCATATCACGTATTTTATGCTCTTGTAAACATGTTCATATCACGTGTTTATGCCCGTGTAAACATGTTCATATCACGTGCGCTATGCCCTTGTAAACATGTTATTATCACGTGTTCTATGCCCTTATAAACATGTTCATATCACGTGTTCTATGCTCATATAAACATGTTCATATCACGTGTTTTATGCCCTTGTAAACATGTTATTATCACGTGTTCTATGCCCTTGTAAACATGTTCATATCACGTGTTCTATGCCCTTGTAAACATGTTCATACCACGTGTTCGAGTCACGATGTGGTTGCCGGCAGGGATTGTCCACCATTGGAGACCAAATCAAAAATCCTTCCAACACAAGTCGGTCGGCATCAAGTTGAACATAGTTTCACTCGACAATCTTTAATGTCGTACGAATTTGGGCATTGGGAGGAGGAGAAAGAGCAAATTTGGACTGACCTGAGCGAGTGTGTTGAGAGTTTTGGAAGTCAATTCAATATGGTTGTGCTGGACGACCTTAATGCGAGAGTGGGAGATGCAGTAGTGGATAATGTGATAGGGAGGTATGGCGTTCCTGGTAGGAATGACAATGGAGAAAGTCTCATTGGTTCATGCATGGAGCAGGAGCTGGAAGTTGGGAACAGCCTGTTCAAGAAGCGAGACATCCACAAGTACTCATGGGTTAGGATGGCCCATATTGAAGTGGTGGAGTGAGCGCTGATGGAATTTGTACTGATTTCGAGGAGAGTGGTGCTGAGGCTGTTGGATGTGCGAGTGTTGAGAGGAGAGGGTGGAGGAGTGTCTGACCATCTGCTGGTGGAGGGAAGATTGAGAGTGGAGCTTAGGTGGAAGGGGAACAAAGGAGTGGGAGGAGGAAGAGAGGTTGTGGAAGCGAGTGAACTAAATGAGAAAAGCAAAACGGAGGAGTTCCAGCGGGCGTTGAGGGAAGAATTGGACAATGTGAGAGGGCAGGACCTGCAAGATGTGGAGGAAGAATGGGAGACGTTCAGAGATGCCTTGTTGAGATGTTCGAGAAATGTGTGTGGTGTGCGACGTGTTGGCGAGTGCAGGCGAAAGGGCTGCGAGTGGTGGAACGAGGAAGTCAAACTGGCGGTGGCGCAGAAGAGAAGAGCTTTTGAGAAGTGATTGCAGGCGAAGTCGATGGTTGCCTATGACACCTATTATGAAAAAATGAAGTAGGTAAAGCGAGTGGTGAGGAGAACCAAAATGGACGCTGATGCCGGGTGGGGGAGACGATTTTGCCGGAATTGTGAAGAGAACAAAAAGATGTTCTAGAAAGAGGTTGAGAGTGCGAGGAAGTGAGAGACCGGAAAGGAGGAGGCGGTGAAAGATGAGAACGGCCAGTTGTTGACGGAAAGTGTTGGTGTACGGAAAAGGTTGGCCGAGTTTTTTTTATGAATTGTTAAATTTGGAGGATGAGAGAGAGGCTGACATTGCTGCTGTGGGTGGTGGTGCGCGGATGCCGGTTTTTGGAGAGAGACTTGCTGCGGACATTACTAGGAAAGAGGTTCAGGAGGCTGCGGAAGTGATTAAAGCAGGGAAAGCCCCTGGTTTGGATGGCGTTGCGACTGAGTGCCGGAAAAATGGTGGAATCACGATTGTCGAATGGTTGGTGAGGCTACTGAACATTTATTTTGTGGCGGGCGTGGTATCGATTGAGTGGCGCAGTGCCTGCATTGTCCCGCTGTGTAAGGGCAAAGGAGACAAAACTGAATGCTGCAACTCAAGAGGTATCAGTTTGTTGTGTGTGTTCGGTAAGCTGTATGGCAGAGTGCTGATCAAAAGGATTAGAGAATGTACGGATTGCGCAATTGGAGAGGAACAATGTGGCTTCAGGAGTGGTAGAGGGTGTGCCGATCAGATTTTTGCAGTGAGACAGGTCTGTGAAAAGAAGCTTGCAAAGGGAAATGATGTGTTCTGGGCCTTCATGGATCTGGAAAAGGCATACGACAGAATTGACAGGGAAGTGCTGTAAAGAGTGTTGCGTTTGTATGGAGTGGTCAGAAAGCTGTTGAAATCTGTGCAGATTTTCTATGTTAGCAGCCGAGCATGTGTCAGAGTGGGAAGCGATGTGAGTAATTGGTTCACAGTGAAAGTGGGACTGAGACAATGCTGCGTGATGTCTCTCTGGCTGTTCAATCTCTATATGGATGGAGTGGTCAGGGAGGCTTACAAGTGTTTACAAGTGTAGGAAGACAACAACAGGCCTATTGGCCCAAACTAGGTGGCCTTTTGGTAGCAAGAGTGTTAGTTCTGGAGTAGAACGTCTAAGAGGCCTATTGGCCCAAACTAGGTTGCCTTTTGGTGGCAAGAGAATTAGTTTTGAAGTAGAACGTCTAAGAGAGCTTCATGTGCCATTTCCAATTTCTTTATAACAACAGGAAATGGAACGGTTTAGCTATTTATCGGCGATTTATGTAGAACTTATCGAGCCGCGACTTAAACGTTTCGATTGTATTGCTGTTTACAACCTCCGCTGGAAGTTTGTTCCATTCTTCGACAACTCTATACGTGAAGAAATTGCGCATGATATCGAGTGAGAAACGTTTCCCAACGATTTTGTATCCATTGTTCCTAGTCACTCCGTTTGTGTCTAGAGTGAAAAGGCTCGCTCGGTCGACGTTT
>SDVV010042056.1:0-10377 GCA_016164225.1 Gammarus roeselii | reverse complement strand
GCACTCGAACTAGCCGTCTTTATCGCAAAAACAAATCGCTTCCCCAAATACGTCGTATTCTCAGACAGTCTGAGTGTCCTCACCCAGCTTAAAACACTGCATTATGAACATCCTGTTCTGCGTAAGATGCAGCACGATCTCTTTGTGATGACCGAGACGGGTCAGGCAGTGGAGTTCTGCTGGATCCCCGGGCACGCCGGAATAAGAGGAAACGAACTTGCGGACTCGCTTGCTAAACTTGCATCTACTCACCAAGAACAATTTTTTGCAACACATTACCGGGACTGGTTCCCTATCATCAACTCCCATATAACATCTCGATGGGATGAAATGTGACAGCAGAGTGGACAGAAGATGCGTACAGTCAAACCCTCAGTCGAAGAATGGGAAACAAATTTCACCAACTGAAAAGACCAAGTGTTCATCAACCGCTTGTGCGCGGGACACACGTGAATAACTCGCAACCCCATGATGGATGTCGACATAGGACCAAACGCACCACCTTGCCCCTGTTGCCACCAAGTGGCTATCAGCAAGTGTTGCAACCTACAAAGCCTACTCACGGACCCGACCTACCGCAAAAAGCTTATCGCTTTCAGAAAACACACCGGACTATACGAAGCTGTCTAAACCTCTAAACACCTGTGCAAATGAGGTGGTCCCTCCACCTTATTAAGCACAGAAACATCAATTCATTTCACGAAGATACGCATTAACTCTATACTCAATCAAAATATGTACTGACTTCATCTTGACAAAGCTAATATTTCCGCACGCGAGGCCGTGCGGACTTACCTAAATCAACGACGGTCGCGCCCTACGGGGGAGCCTATTATGACTCACGTTGAGGCTCTGGTGGAAATGAGGCCCAAATCAAATCAAATCCAACTGCGCCGATATGTCGGACTTCAGCTGTCTCGGCTGATCAGGCTAAACTAGGGAGGTCTGCAACACACACTCTGGGTTATAGGTGCGGTCGAAGTCAGTGTCAGCAGCAGGGCTTGACAATGTGACTGGTTTACCACTGCCGCATCATGGTAACCGGGCCCCCCTCACCCGCGAAAATATAGTTTCTCACCTTTTCTTCACTTTTGACTCTACCTCAGCTTACACGTGGTCAGTCTTCTCCACATGAGTGCATAGACACTAAAAACACTGAACCTCCTCCTATAACTCTCGAGTTAGGAGAACACAAATCTGCTCTCAAAAACATTCTTTGATTATTTAATTACGTTATAGTTACCCACCTTCCCTCTCAGCCTCTCCTCTCACACACTTTACCAAACACCGACACTAGTCTACACAGCTCCTCACGATCCGCCACCAGTGCCTTACCATCCACAAACAGTAACTGCCTCAACAGCCAACTCCGCCCGTTCGCTTCCTATAGCTACAAGCCACGGCCCATTACACCCGCATTACGTCACTCCATCCTTAGAGAGATTGAACAGCCAGGGAGACATAACGTAGCCTGGTCTCGAACCCACTTTCACTGTGAATCAATCACTCTCCTCGCTCCCACCTCTGACACAAGCTCTGCTGCCAACATAGAAACTCTGAACCACTTTCAACAGATTTCCGCCCACTCCATACAAACGCAACACCCTCATTAGCGCTTTCCTGTAGACCTTGTCGTAGGCCTTCTCCAAATCCATTGAAGACGTAGAACACATCAGTTGCCTACGCATGGTACTTTTTTCAGACTTGTCTTACTGCAAAATTCTTATTGTCACACTCACCACCACTCCTGAAACCACACTGTCTAATCATCTTGATTAGCACTCTACCGTAAAACTTACCGACCACACATTGCAAACTGATACCTCTTGAATTTCAGCATTCATTTTAATTTTCTTTGATTTCACCCAGCAGAACGATTCAGGCACTGCGCCTCTCAGTCGGCACCACGCCTGACTCAAAACACATATTCAGTAGCCCCGTTTGCCATACTGCAATCGGTACTCCACCCCTTTTCAGACACTCAGTCGCAACGTCATCCAAACCAGGGCCATTCTCTGTTTTAATCAACTCTACCGCATCCTGCACCTTTTCCCTAGTAATGTACGCAGCAAGTCTTCCTCCCGAAACCGGTATCCGTCGACAACGTCGCAAGGAGGCATCGAACATTAGCATGTTACCTGCCATGACTGATCACAATAGACTTGAGAGGTCTGCGAAGGTTGAAAGGAGGCGATGTCGCCACGTGTTGAGACTGATCCAGTTATACTAGGCGAGCCTGCAAGCGCACAACGAATGTGGGGACGTCTATTGTGACTGCTTGTCAAGCTAGTATTGTGAGGTCTGGCATTATACAAAAGTGAGGATATCATGTCATAACCGATCGGGTCTGAATTGACACGGAAGTGGGGATGCAATCTGGTTACTGTGAAATACCGTCGAGTGAGAATTTGGAAAAATCTGATACCAGTCCAGTCAATTGTCAGTTTGCATTCTCTGCACGTAACAGACGATGCTGATAGACATGACTGTTCCGCCGTAGTGATGAGCTCTAGTATTTTTCATTTCATCGGCCTTCCAAGTCTGCTTTAATTCAAAGTCTATTCCTCATGAACATGGTTCGATGTTTTTTTCATCTCTGACTCTTCTTTCCGTCCTCTACACCTATACACGGTGTCATTATTTACCCATTCATCACTGAGCATTTCATCGACCACAACTGTAAAAGTTTTTTTTACCGTTCATCGCTGTGCTTTTATTCATTTTTCCGCAGCAGTTAACGGTGTACCTCTTACTGTTTCATCACTGAGACTTCCTTCTTCTACAGCTGTAACGCCAACAGCTTCCGTTGCGACTACGGCAAGTGCATCAGCCGCTATGACGTGTGTGATAATGTTACGGACTGTCACGATGGATCGGACGAAAGACCCGAAAATTGCAAGTTCCGAGATTCCGTTAGGCGAGTGGAGTGCCCCAAGCGAAGCAAGAAGTACTGTGACAACCAAAGGGAGTGCTATGATCGGGTACGTGACATCACTTATGGAAGCATAGCGTAGATACTTGGTGCTCTGATCTGGTATGTGGCAAATAAGTTATCACTTGGAGAATCATGATTGAGGTACTATTATAACTGGCAGGAGTGCAATGGTTGGGTCCGTTTATAACTTAGATTGACTGAGGTACTGCGAAAACCGCCGGGAGTGCTGTAGTCTGTTTTGTGGAATCACATGGAGTGGCATGAGAACAAACGCACTCTCAGGCATAAATGTAGGAAGTTCTATGTTGGGGAAAAATGCGTAAAAGCCCAACTGGCTATATCAGATTAAAATTCAATAAACATAGATGAAAATTGCCGATTTGGTGTTTGAAAATCAGGTGACGTGTCGCAATATTCTGTAACTAGCTTTTGAAACGTCAAACTTAGCACTCAATTAAATACAATGAGGCCTGCTATGGTATTAGAGAGTTTGGTGCTACGCAAGATTGAGTTGACGCCGTAGGGAGCGCAATGGCAAGGAGAGATGACACACGCCGTTAGTTTATCAGAACCGCAAGCGGGGATTGGAAACCCAGCCCAGGAATTGAATATTGTAAAGGACTAATTTCCACACCTGGGTATGTAAGAGAGAATGGATAATAACCGCAGGTTAGGCCAGTAAGCCATTTCATCAGCCTGTTGCCTAGAAATACAAAATAAGGCTTTGTTACATGAATCTGGTTTGCTAAATCATTGCATGAATAACAAATGATTACATTATAAAATATAAAGTGCTTCTGAAGTTACAAGCCACCTAGTCAGAAGCGATGGTCCCTCTCAAAATAAAATGATGATATTATCCACGTTGTTTCTTGCAGCGAGAAGAGTGTGATGGCATATTTGACTGCGCGGACAAGAGTGATGAGAAGGCGGAAGTCTGCCATCGAGCAGGGGAAGTTTCAACTCCGCCCCCCATTACAACTTCACCAGCCACCGCACCAGACAATTCACCTCCGGGGGGTGAGCTAACTACCCGTGTCGTTAATTCATCGATAATCTCTTATTTGACACATTTTGGTCCCGTATTTGTGCTGGTACTTTGATCTGCACGACAGTTTGCCTACATTTTGTTCGTGTACCGATAGCAGGAGAATTGGTAAGGCTGGTCAGCAACCTGCAAAGTTTAACCACCCAGCCCCCTGGCGAAAACCGTGCGTCCATCGGTGGGCAAGAACAGGCCCCATCAAGGCTGGGCTAGCAACTTTTCTTGAGAGACGTAAAACAGGAACCCAACCTCTAAAAACAAACATCTCGACAATGAATAACCCAATCTCCGCCGGAGACGATCAAACCACAATCGTTTTATGAAGCTAACAAGAAACGCGCCCAAAATGCACAACTAACTCAACGAAACGACCAGCCGGTCCGAAATAGGAACTGAAAACTGCACCGCAACCTCCATCACAACCGATGAACGGCTGACAAAGCTGGAGGACTGTGTCAGGATTATAGCTCTTCCAAAAGTACAAACCCCTGACCTATGCAAGTGCCTTCACCTCCATCTCTCTACCCCAAAACCACCCCAACCATATTCCAAGGATTTCAACACGGAAACAATTATTCGCTATAATTCTCGACTATAAGAAAAGAACTAGGCATCTTAGTGGCCGACCAGTCTTGAACATCACCACCAGTGGTGAAGGTAGCTTCACCATCAAAGTTGACACGAAACCTTAGAGCGACGCTCTTATACACTCCAAGACCGGCATGTGCATAAACCAAAAGTTCACTAAGAGAGCATGCTTGATTTACATCGAAAACCTCCCGAAGAAACAAGCCTACGAGTTCATCACTTGATTCGTGAAATTCGGGACTGTGGGGATGAAGAAAGAGTCGCAAAATGCATAACGGCTAAACGAACCACCGCTTCCGACCTTTTCCAAAATTCAACTGTTCTACCCAATCAAAATATATGGATATACATTTTCTTAACTCAGAAAACAATGCGTTGCTATCAATGCCAGAAATACGCAAACCTAGAGGAAAATTGACACGAAAGACAAAGATGTTCATACTCTTCCTAGTCTTGTTCATCCGTAGAACCCCGCCGTTCTATTGCAAATAGAACGGCCACCCCACGGGACGCAAAGACGGCCCTGAGGACCAAATAAAATCGCCCAATACCAAGAAGATCACAAGGGGAGCTGACGAGAAGCCATAGCATCAGTGTATCCTCCCCCCCCCCTCGGTCGACTCTCAGACTCAGGAAAAGGATCGGCACCATTCCCTACCGACTTCCTTACAACGCTCTCGGCTATTCCTCAATTAATACCATCATTATGATAAAATCACTCGCACAACAACTGGAAGGCAAATCGGACAGTGTTCGCAGACAAGGACGAAGTATCTAACTCACAGTATAAAATTCAAACAAGTCCAGCTATTCAAAAAAGTTACTCCCATTGACCATTACGAAGTAACTGTTGAACTATATCCGTCTTTCAATTCCACAAAACAAATTATTTACACATTATGCTACGCCCTTGAAACTGAACTCACCGCCTTTGCAGCGGGTCTGACGGAAGATCGCGGATTGGGATTGGATTGGGAAATGTTCGTTCGAAAGCATGCCAAATTACCTTTCCAAGAACTGACGAACCGGAATTCATCCTAATTCTCGGAGGACAAGGGAAAATAAAGTGTTACCCATTTGCAATATGCAGCGAATGCATCCAATGCGGTCACGTCACCAAACATTGCAGACCAGATACACACAACGCAGGAGATGATGTGCCGGAGAACACGGAAAAAGGAATGCAATGCCTTTCAACCCAAGTGCCAACACTGTTCATGCCTCCACAGAGCAGGAAACCGTGACTGCCGAAAATACCTTGACCCAAATATAAACAACTACAATACAAAATGACCACTAAGTCTTACGGAAACAAGCGTTTAAATCTGGCATGACAAAAATCCAACTCCCCTGAACGATGCCAAAGCTGTTAAATCTAGAAAGAAATCCAACACTAGTTCATGCCCATAGAGCATCGACACAACCGGGTAACGCGACCTCAACACCCCCTATTAACAGCAAGGCTGTCGCACCCAGACCCGCGGCCGCTCTCTTAACTGATGCGAACAGAACAAAGAAACAACCGATGCCCAGGTAGGATACGCTAGAGAGGCTATCTTTTCAGCTGACCATACAGCGAGCCCCACTTCTTCAATTGAAACAAAAGGAAAAGACGTAGACATCTCCGACAAAGATCGTAAGGTGTTCGATACCCGTTACCACAAAGCAAAAAGACAAGCAACAGTCAACGAACGGAGGAGAATAACTGATACTACGCCTACGGTGTCCAGTAACAAAGTGTCAACTGTTGGATCTGCAGTTTCTAGCCGCGGAGTAACTTATTCGGAATAAACTAGTGCTTGTTGCTATCTGAAAGCAGAGGACCCCACCGGCGTTCCATCGCTCTATCCTGACCACAATATGGCGCCATTACGCCGTAACCGTACAGGACACGATCATCTGGTTCCTGCAACAGGAACCAAGACTCACTACTGTATTCATACGAAACAGCTAAAGAAACGATCAGTTCAGGGAATATCGTCTCTTGTTTACTTTCATCGCTACCTTTTAGGGTGGATGGATGATTATTAATTTTTATAGATCATTGCCACATTATTTTAGTATTTTATTCTTTCTTATTTCGTGGACTCTATTATTTATTTCAACCTTTTTTCATGCTGATCAATTTAACTTTGCTATAATTTATCAAGGTGGGTTGAGACTAAATGACCCAGGGAATGGACGGGGTACTCGTGGTACCCGCGGGACTCTGAGGACCCGGCATTTCGTGAACCCGGGGGTTTTGGAAGACCAGGAGGATTTGAGGGGGTCCACTTGGACTCCTCTGGGACCTTTTGGGACACCCTTGAGACCCTGAGGGACCCTCATGAAAAACTGTGGGACCCTTTTGAGGCTTCTCTAAATCCTGGAACCTCTGCTCCCCCCTCCCTACGCTGTAAAACCCATACACAGAGGAATTATGTGTGGAGTGCTTGATTAGAGAAATTAGTTATTACAGTCCGCAACGTTGCTGACGCAGAGGGGGAGAGCCGCGCCGAAGCTGGTCGAGGTTCGTTGAAATCAGTCGAAACATGTTGAGACGAGTCGATTTGGTCGCGACGAGTTGCGACTGGCCGAAATGATTTGAGACAAGCCGAGATGAGCTGAGACGATGGGACTCAATGGACCCGGGGAGCTCGGGAGACTTAGATAACCCTCCGGGGCTCATCGGACTCTTTCGAGGCCCACAAAATTTCTGCCCCCCCCCCTTCCCCACCCTATCTCTTAGATCAATAAGTACGATGATGAAAATTTGAACAGTTTTTAGCCCATGATTAACCTGCCCTTTCTTTCCTCTTACCGTTCCACAATTTTGTCGTAGAAAATGATGCTGGTTTACTTCTGCGAGAGCTCCTGTTTGTGATTTTGTGGATAAGCGTTTTTTTTCAGTCTGCGCTCGCTCGCGCGAGTGCGGACCATACGTAATGTCTGTGGTTGAACTTTGCCGCGTAACTATAAACCTTGTGATGCGTTGCGGTTGGAGTTGATCTGTTTCGTGAGGCCGTGGACCTTGTACCAATTTCGACAATACTACCTGTGAACACTGGCGTGCGTAACTGTTACTCTTTGAGGTCCTGAGGGGATGGAGGTGGGTATTCGTTGCGTCTTAGTCTCTATCTTCCTGAAAAATTAACTGTAATGTATCCGAACTAGGCCGTGTAATTGTAAACATTGGATTGTGCTGCTGTCGGAGCTGGCTTTGTCCGTGTAGCCGTAACCTTGTACCAGACTCGACGATGCGGCCTGTATGAACTAGCGTGCGTGCATATTACTCCTGAAGTACTAAATGATTGGAGGCGTGGGGTATCATTTCGTCTATCTTTCTCAATTAAATAAAATGTACTGTGATGAGTTGCTGTCGAAGCAGACTCCGTCTGTGTGGCCTTAAGCTTCGTAACGGTCTCGACTATGCTACCTGTGCCCACTAGCGTGCGTACATATTACTCCTGAAGTACTAAATGATTGGAGGCAGGGATTCGTTTTGTCTGAGTCTTCATCTTACCTGAAAAATGAAAACTACTGTAATTTAACTGGACCGCGTAGCTGTGACCCTCGTGTTGCGTTGCTGTCGGAGCTGACTTAGTCAGTGTAGCCGTGGACCTTGTACCAATTTCGACGATACTATCTGCGCGCACTGGCATGCGTACATATTACTCATGAAGTTTTAAGTGGTTGGAGGTGGGGATTCGATTCGATTCATCTGAGTCTTTATCTTTCATGCAAACATAGAATGTACATTAACTAAACTAGACCGCGTAGCTGTAAATATTGTGTTGCGTTGCTGTCGGAGCTTACTTTGTCCGTGCAGCCGTAAACCTTGTACCAATCTCGACGATGCTACCTGTACGCACTAGTGAGCATACATATTACTCATGAAATTCTAAATGATTCAAAGCGGAAGTCCGTTTCGTCTAAACGTTGTTCTTGTGCGCACCAGCGTGCGTCCGACACGACTAAAATGTTCAAATAGTTTAAGTTTGACAACGTTGTCTTTCTTGCTCACAGAGGTGTTCGAGCCTCCTGGAATCCATGATCATTGAGCTCTCCGGGGGAGCCTATTATGACTCACGTTGAGGCTCTGGTGGAAATGAGGCCAAAATCAAATCAAATCACTCCCTTTTGGGCGGTCTCATGACAACCGCACGCTTTCATCGTATGGGCGGGAGAGAGCTCCGACGAGGTGTGGGTGAACAGGGACCCGTCGAAGCCGACGGAATGAGAGTCGCTAACTTGTTGGGCAGGAGGTGGTGGCACGCCTGCCTGTGGCTTGGCTCCGATATATTCGTGACGGGAGGATGGCGTGATGTGCTGAACGTGACCGACATGACCAGTAGGAGCACAAGCTCGCTGGTTCGCAGGAGATCAGTGATACTAGGCAGACACTGAATTACCCTTTGAAGGAAAGTATAAGTGGGTTTGGTCTGGCCCAGTACCGACCTGAGCAGAGCACCGAATGAAGGGAAGGCGATCAATTTGCGGTGCAAGGTCTACTCTGCAGTTATCGTCATTTGTAGGAGACGATCGACAGCTTGGTTAGACAAAGTCGACGGGGATTGGATTTGATATCATTTGTGGTCAAACAGTTTCTTGGATCAGAGTCTATGATTACTTAATAGAAGCCACGTCATAAAGGAGGTCCTGTTTAGGAGTTATCTTCGATCGGAGTCTTTGATTGGGTGATAAGGCTTGCAGTGGCACCCAGAAAGCAGTGGCAGTTGTCAGCGGCAGTAGCTTGACGGCCTGCACTCAAATTTTCCCACATAGAAGCGGTGGCAGCAGACGGTCTCCAATGCCCTTTTCTCATATATGAAGCAGGGGCATGCAGTTCTATGAACATTTACTTTTTCTACGCAAGAACCAGTCACAGCAGACTGTATGCAATAAACTTTTCTTCTGCAGGAGGTTGGGCAGCAGACTGTTTTCAAGCAACTTTGAACAAGGGGTAACAACATATGAGTCAAAGCATTCTTCGTGCACTTTGTTTCCGGTGTGCAGTTAAAACCCAAATTCTACTTCATTTTAAGACCCTGGAAACAAATGTGCTCCTGGACTAACTATTATTCCGAAATATTATAACTGGAACAATAGATTCCCAGCAGCAGCCGCCCTTTCATTTTTTTGAGTTATGTTTGATGAATTTTGATTTGATTCATGCCTCATTTCCACAGGAGCCTCAACGTCTCTGACGAAGTGCACATTCGCTTTCATGAACTAACCGGGCACTATATAATTTTTTTCTCTAAAGCCTGCGCGTTCAGATGCGGTGATGGGAGTTGCATCAACACAATTGAAATCTGCAACGGGCAGAGGGACTGTGCGGACGGCTCAGACGAGACACACGAAGTTTGTGCACTTCTGTCAAGCAGGTAAAAAAGGTCTAGTCCGATTTTAACAAATTTATATATTTTTTAGAATGTCTTCCATGACTTTTACACATTGAATGAATTCTGTTTGCATGTATGACGTACCAAACATCTACTATGAATATCACAAGCTGTGTTTTGAATTAATGCGTCATCAAAATTTTCAACAACTACAAGCAGTTGGCAACCGAACCTAATCAACTTCTGCTTGCCAAGGAGTTGCATTTGCTCGTAACGCCGTGGCTCTTCTGTCCTACTCAACAATTACCACACGTATTCCTTAATCAAAAGCTATAAGTAGTCATGTTAGCCGTTGTTCCAATTCCATACTAACTTGCCGTCTACGTTGGCTAGACATTTTGGTAACATCGGAATTTTCCATGATCTCCATCCCATTTCTGATGCACTGATTCAGACATAGCGTACTTCAGACTCAAATTCATATA
>SDVV010042055.1:0-10377 GCA_016164225.1 Gammarus roeselii | reverse complement strand
TATATATATAATGTGTGTGTGCGTGTATATTTTGAACTGTAATGTTGATTTTGTAATAAAATAACCATCAGGGTTTTCTAAACGAATATTTCAACCAATTGAGTTTTTGTGTGTCGTTGCAAAAATTATGCAATATCTGCTAATGACAATTTGATATTTCACTTGCGCGAGGTGGGAGGATCAGGTTCGGATGAAATATCTTTTTATAAATACCTGCCGAAAGATGGTGTGGGTTTGTCGAGCATATTTTGTTCCTAAGAACAGGAATGCAGCAACGCGTGTTTTCTTAGTCTCAGTCACGCCAACTAATCTTGTCTTCTTGGCTTCACCTTAGCTCCAGTGTCCCTCTTTGAACGTATTGAAACAGCTGACAGAACAATCGAACGCAATGACGCTCGAACCTGTTGCTGCACGTGGTTGCTTGCTCCTCTGCCAGTTGTAATTGGTTCATGGACCAATTTTCGGCTGCTCAAGGAATTTTTGCGTTAAGAAATGGTTTTGGAACTCGGCACAGCGTGCTTGATGGAAGTAATGGAAGCCGTGAGTGGGAAATAGTTATCGAAAGCATTTTTTCCGACTGTGTGCATGGTTTTTGATTGGAAATCGTGTTGACCAATTTTTATGGTAAACCACAACTAATACTTTGATTTTTTATTCGTATTTAATGCTTTTCAATCAAATTTACAAAATTCTGTGACTTGCCTGGGAACACAACATAAAAATTGAACGACACTTTGTTTTTTCTTTCTTTGCAAAAGCACATTGCCAGGACACTTTTACTAAGAGGATAAACTACAAGGCTGCAGAAGCGCGAGTTGCCACGAGATTGAACTCCTTATGTATCCTGTTATATTTTTAAGTATCTGTATTATTATACGCTAATATCGTTACGATTATTTCATTGTCTGTGTGTTTCTTTGTTTGCGTGTTCTTGTGTCCATGAACTGCTCCGAGGCCATTAGTAAGATTTTGATGTAACGCAGGAGGAGTGATGGGGAAACTCTCGAACGGGTGAAGACAGCATTTTCGTGGCCGTTTGAATTCGTAGTCGTTTGAATTCGTAGTTTGCCTATGAATAAACCTAAGAAATTTTAATTTAGCGAAGGTAGTAGAGCATGGTTCAACTTGAATTACTCATTGACATCGTGGAGCTACCTTCAGCGGCGCTCATGATACGTGCTCATAACCTCTCTCAAGCACGGATGAACGAGCTCATCGTGAGATCAAAAATTGATTTTTGTCAGAAAAAAAATAGCGTCGTATTAAGAATACGTCAATTGGACGCAGGATGACGGGTTATAGGCCTCATTCAATAGGGTCTTTGAGAGAAAGGCTTCAAGATTAATTTTCTTGGACAAAAAAATAACATTGTATCTTAGTTAGAGTGAAATACAAGGTACAGCTTTTTTCATTCAGACAGATCCATGGTGCTACCATCTGAAGAAAATCATTGTATTTAATACCAAAGGGATGCGTTCAAAATGATTTTACTCAGCTCAGACCAGCTCCTGCTGGGGGAAAGATTGCGGGCATACAAATCTTGATATTGTTGGAACAGCAAACTTGGACGTACGAAAGAACATGCATCAGCTGCTTATGAGGATATGGCAGATCGCCTCATTGAAAAAATGTTGCATCTCGAACGCACCATATGTGAATTCGCAATGACGTCACACTGCGTGGACCAGCTGTTACTGGAAGTATAGAATAACTGATCAGAAACATACACTTGACGCAGACAAGCATGCTTTTTTTATGTAGAAAAATGCACGAGTAGTTCAGAGACGAGTTTAGGGGATATATTTGTTGAGGCGAAGTCTGGCTCTATGAGCTCGTCGTGAGGCAAGGGCGGTCCGGTGATCAGCGAGTTAACGTGTTGATTTATTACAATGAAATATACTTGATCCAACATGATTACATGAAGGAAATATAAATGATCCAACATGATATAGTTTTTTAAATGATCCAACATGATATGGCCCTTTAAACGATCCAACGTGGTATGGCCCTTTAAACGATCCAACATGATATGGCTCTTTAAATGATTCATATTATACAGCTCTTTAAATGATTCAACATGATATGACCCTTTAAACGATCCAACATGTTATGGCCCTTTAAATGATCCAACATGATATGACGTTTAAATGATCCAACATGATATGACGTTCATTTAATAGAATCCTTGGTTTGCACGAATATCGGAAGTCGAGGAAGGAAATTTCTGAAAAAAATGGCGTGAGCTTTTGTGGTTGTTTTGATTATTTCATTACAGGATTCTGTAAAATACCGTTTGTTTACATGTGTGTTGGATAAGCGACAATACAATTTTTGAGATACATTAAAGAAAATGGAATGGGTACATCTTCGAACATTCAGGCAAATGCTCTGATTGTCGAACAACTCCACCGCCTAAAATACATTTTCGGGTCTGAAGAATTTACACGAATTACAAAGAAATATCAGAGTCTGAAGGATATGCCTGGGTCACATGTTCTTGAAAGTGCATGACTCATCCAAAGAGATGCATCCACGGAATGGAGAGACACTGCACGCAGGCACGTCTACAATATTTAGCAAGATGCATAAGGACTCTCAGAGTTATTTCATGCTATAGTGATTGAAGTAGAGTCTTTCGTTGAGTTAATGTGTTAACGAGTAACTGTACGGGCATGATGGGAATCCATGCCCATCTGAGGAATATGTGTGTAGGGGTTTGAGATTTGTTGACTCTACCATTTAGAACCACTTTGTATTAAAACGAAATATTTGTAAGCATTTACAAATGTATCTGTGAATAATTTCAGTTTGTAAACGCGACTCCTAACGGTACGATTTTCACGTACTGCAATTTTTACATAATTTTTAACCAGTCACATTTGTCGTTTTGTTGACCAGACCTCGCTTTTTTGTGGATGCCTCGACAGACAGACTAGAAGATGCAAGAAATGGTCCTCAATAATTGTCATCCCATCCTGTCATCTTATTTTGTTTTTAATACTGCAGGCGCAGTTGCATGAAAAGTGGAGTCCCTACCCAAACGGCGAGTCTCTATTTACAAAATGAGGAAACGAGGACCAAATCAAATAGATTCACAAAATAAACACGAAGGGAGCAAATGGACGAGAGCAGATACGGTCGCGAATTCCGAGACTTCTGGCGTAATCCCTCTGTTTATTCTGCCGATCAAGTGTGGAGGTAGCTTATCAAAGAGCACCCTCTGTTTATTCTACCGATCAAGTGTGGAGGTAGCTTATCAAAGAGCACCCTCTGTTTATTCTGCCGATCAAGTGTGGAGGTAGCTTATCAATGAGCACCCTCTGTTTATTCTGCCGATCAAGTGTGGAGGTAGCTTATCAAAGAACACCCTCTGTTTATTCTGCCGATCAGGTGTGGAGGTAGCTTATCAAAGAGTACCCTCTGTTTATTCTGCCGATCAAGTGTGGAGGTGGCTTATCAAAGAGCACCCTTTCTTTATTCTGCTAACAAAGTGGAGGTGGCTTATCCAAGAGCACCCTTTGTTTATTCTACCGATCAAGTGTGGAGGTAGCTTATCAAAGAGCACCCTTTGTTTATTCTGCCGATGAAGTGTGGAGGTAGCTTATCAAAGAGCACCCTTTGTTTATTCTGCCGATCAAGTGTGGAGGTAGCTTATCAAAGAGCATCCTCTGTTTATTCTGCCGATCAAGTGTGGAGGTAGCTTATCGAAGAGCACCCTCTGTTTATTCTACCGATCAAGTGTGGAGGTAGCTTATCAAAGAGCACCCTTTGTTTATTCTGCCGATCAAGTGTGGAGGTAGCTTATCAAAGAACACCCTCTGTTTATTCTACCGATTAAGTGTGGAGGTAGCTTATCAAAGAGCACCCTTTGTTTATTCTGCCGATCAAGTGTGGAGGGAGCTTATCAAAGAGCACCCTCTGTTTATTCTGCCGATCAAGTGTGGAGGTAGCTTATCAAAGAGCACCCTCTGTTTATTCTGCCGATCAAGTGTGGAGGTAGCTTATCAAAGAGCACCCTTTGTTTATTCTGCCGATCAAATGTGGAGGTAGCTTATCAAAGAGCACCCTTTGTTTATTCTGCCGATCAAGTGTGGAGGTAGCTTATCAAAGAGCACCCTTTGTTTATTCTGCCGATCAAGTGTGGAGGTAGCTCATCAAAGAGCACTCTTTGTTTATTCTGCCGATCAAGTGTGGAGGTAGCTTATCAAAGAGCACCCTTTGTTTATTCTACCGATCAAGTGTGGAGGGAGCTTATCAAAGAGCACCCTCTGTTTATTCTGCCGATCAAGTGTGAAGGTAGCTTATCAAAGAGCACCCTTTGTTTATTCTGTCGATCAAGTGTGGAGGTAGCTTATCAAAGAGCACCCTTTATTTATTCTGCCAACAAAGTGTGGAGGTGGCTTATCCAAGAGCACCCTTTGTTTATTCTACCGATCACGTGTGGAGGTAGCTTATCTAAAAACGAACAAATAATGCACGGCTTCTCAAGCAACACCTCCGTTTGCAGCCGTTTGACCTTTGCTCTTAATTAGTGAGATGGGGAAATATTCTTTGGGCCACTTAGTGAAGTTCGAACTTAAATTGAAATCAATCACTACGCATTCGACCAAGCCAGCAAATGGTGACGCGAAACTTGCCCTCCCTCTTCGGTGTAGGGATCAATCTTTCGAGGAACTTGCCCTCCTTCTTCGGCGGAGGGATCAATCTTTCGAGTAACTTGCCCTCCTTCTTCGACGTAGGGATTAATCTTTCAAGGAACTTGCCCTCCCTCATCGGCGTAGGGATCAATCTTTCAAGAACTTGCCCTCCTTCTTCGGCGTAGGGATCAATCTTTCAAGAACTTGCCCTCCTTCTTCGGCGTAGGGATCAATCTTTCAAGAACTTGCCCTCCCTCTTCGACGTAGGGATCAATCTTTCAAGAACTTGCCCTCCTTCTTCGGCGTAGGGATCAATCTTTCGAGAAACTTGCCCTCTTTTTTTCGGCGTAGGGATCAACCTTTCAAGAACTTGCCCTCCCTCTTCGGCGTAGGGATCAATCTTTCAAGAACTTGCCCTCCCTCTTCGGCGTAGGGATCAATCTTTCAAGAACTTGCCCTCCCTCTTTGGCATATGGATCAATCTTTCGAGGAACTTGCCCTCTTTTTTCAGCGTAGGGATTAATCTTTCAAGGAACTTGTCCTCCCTCTTCGGCGT
Organism: Gammarus roeselii; assembly: GCA_016164225.1. Taxonomy (NCBI): domain Eukaryota; kingdom Metazoa; phylum Arthropoda; class Malacostraca; order Amphipoda; family Gammaridae; genus Gammarus; species Gammarus roeselii. Next base: position 5,184 of record SDVV010042055.1, on the reverse strand, counting down.
ATGAATAAATTTTTCGAGAAACTTGCCCTCCTTTTTCGACGTAGGGATCAATCTTCCAAGGAACTTGCCCTCCCTCTTCGGCGTTGGGATTAATCTTTCAAGGAACTTGCCCTCCCTCTTCGGCGTTGGGATTAATCTTTCAAGAACTTGCCCTTCCTTTTCGGCGTAGGGATTAATCTTTCTAGGAACTTGTCCTCCCTCTTCAGCGTAGGGATTAATCTTTCGAGGAACTTGCCCTTCTTTTCGACGTAGGGATTAATCTTTCAAGGAACTTGTCCTTCCTCTTCGGCGTAGGTATAAGTCTTTCAAGAACTTGCCTTCCCCCTTTGGTGTAAGGATTAATCTTTCAAGTAACTTACCCTCCCTTTTTAGCGTAAGGATTAATCTGTTAATCAGAAACTAAGGACCTTTTTGTAAGCTCCTTCATTACTCTCATTCCCACTTCCTGCCGTTTCTGTTCGTACTGCTTCATCATCTCATTTATATTTCTCTTCCATCTCTCCTGTTTCCATTTCTATTGCCCCGGGTGGATGGAGGATTAATAATTTTATAGATCATTAACACTTTATTTTATTATTTTATTCTTCCTTATTTCGTGAGTTACGGTGGATGGAGGATTATTCATTTTATAGATCATCAACACTTTATTTTTACTATTTTAGTATTTTTTATTTCGTTGGCTCTATTATTTATCTGTGCCCTTTTTTCATGGTGATCTATTTTGTATTAGTTATATAATTATGTATCGTTAGACGTCCGCAGGGGCCCTGAAGGGTGGCGAGCGGCGACTTCGCGTTGGGGCTCCGGTGGAGCTATGTAGCGGCTACTGCTCCTACTACGTTAACCTACTCTGTATCTACGTTAAACCTACTCTGTATCTACGTTAAACCTACTCTGTATCTACGTTGAACCTACTCGTAACGCTGCACCTACTTTGCCACTCTTCAATTGCCCTACGGAGTAGTCTGCATTAACTTCGCGTTGGGACTCCGGTGAAAAACAGAAGCAACTACTACTACTTCTATTGCCCCCTCCGGCTTCTCTAGAGAGATCGTGGCTCCTAGGAACTTCATCCTCTGCTGCTGGTCTTCCTCGCTGCCCCATACCATGTTGTTTGTTAGAAATGGTAGATCGTCAAAATGATTGGCACAGTGCAAGTATTTTTTTTTACGTTACGATATTAAGTGTACAATCACACTTTATATTGACCTTTGAAAGTGCAGTGAAAGATTAGTTTGTGGTGTAGGGCTCCCATAAAGAACATCGGTGTACTTTCAGCTAGATTTGATCTCTCGACACGCCGCGTTAGAGTCATAGTCGCTGCCCCTGGGCCTCTTCGGTGATTGAAGACGAAGACACTAAATCTAATTGACACATTCATCAATACCAATGATTTCGACACTGTTGATCATTAGTACATGCGTGAACAATTAATTGTGTAATTAAGTTGATGTTTGGGAATACAGATTTTAGGATTGATACTTGCATTCCATGTTGATTGCAAGGCTATTTTTCTCATTTTGCGCAGTTTCATCGCTAGTGCGAGTCACTATTGCTAAAAAAGGTACAACTTCCATATTTTGTCAGCAAGAGTATTTAACTTGCGGGTCTGAGAGTTCAATAGACCCTGCCAGGAATAGACGCGGTCCTATGCGCTCTCGTGCTGAGAGGGCAGATCATGGCAGAGAATTGCCTAATTCTCCTAAGGATGACCTAGCGACACACTTTATTGGATCGCAAGCATTGCGAGTGCACACTTTCACGAGAGTGCAGTTCTGTTGACGGCAGTGCTCAATTCAGGAGATAATATGATTGCACACTTCCAGTCACTTATCGGCAACCTGAACAATATTTATGGCAGAATTATCCTGAATACATTTTTTCCAATCAGGGGCGTGAATACACGCTTTCCAATGAGGGGCGTGATTCCCAATGAGGGGCGTGAATACACGCTTCCCAATGAGGGGCGTGAATACACGCTTCCCAATGAGGGGCGTGAATACACGCTTCCCAATGAGGGGCGTGAATACACGCTTCCCAATGAGGGGCGTGAATACACGCTTCCCAATGAAGGACGTGCGGATGCCCAAAGCGACCTGACAAAATGAACAGCTACTTTCATTTTCTTCCCTGCGCGCAGATTGCAATTTAGTGCGCAATTAGCTTGCATGTGTGACTCAACATCCTGTCGTGTTACTGAATCCAACGGCATTGAATACGTCAACCGACTCTAAATTGGTTAAAGGCTGCTAGGATTACTCGAGATTGGAGCGGTCGTAGGAGTTTCTCTCCATTGCATTGCAGTGGAGCAGATCAAAATAAAAGCAGAACATGAATAACTTACGCTGAAGTGATGATTGCCTACAAGGAGCAGGCGTGGATAGTTTCTTGATAAAAACGCCTGTCGGAGGGGCGCATCAGCGTACCAGGGGCCGAACTCCGACTACTGTCTACAAGGCTAGGTTCATCAGCGTACCAGGGGCCGAACTCTGACAACTGTCTACAAGGGTCAACTAGGTTCATCAGCGTACCAGGGTCCGAACTCTGACGACTGTCTACAAGGGTCAACATAGGTTCATCAGCGTACCAGGGTCCGAACTCTGACGACTGTCTACAAGGGTCACCTAGGTTCATAATCGGAAACTGTTCTGTTTGTTTCTGTGTTTCAAACCGATTGCAATCATTTTGATACTTCCAAAATGAGCACTTTGTTTGTGATAACTCAAACTGCTTGTTTCTTATCAAACTGTAATCAGTTTTGACTGTTCTCTTGACGTGTATCTGCGCTGTTCATTTATTGTTCGTCTCTTAACGAATGCATCCCCCCCCATTCAATTATTCCTAGTTTTGACGCATTCCCATGAGCTAGGCTGAATTACCACCGCCATTGTCATCTGTTTGCAGAGCAGGGCTAGACACGACGGCATTCGTAATGCCTCTGTTTGCGAGGTCGTTTGTTGCACGATGAATAACGAAAAGGGAATATTAAGTTCACCGTTATCATGAAGTATTTTTATTAGAACATCGAGGTCTGATTTGCCGCCGCAGTCCGTATGCATTCTGGGTAATCCTCGTCGAAAGTCAGTATAAAACATTTTATTCTCCCGCGATGGCTTTCTAGTATGATTGCTTGGAGAGCATGCGTCAGGGTGCTTCATATTGAACCAGATGCAATCAAATTGAATCTGGTGTAGCTAATTGGTTTTGAATCCGCCAATAAATAGTTAATAAATACTTCGGTATGCAGCCCTGAAACGTGAAGTCAAAAGCACGCTGGCAAGGCTCGAACACGCGAGGCAATATTGCGTAGTCCAGAAACTTGGTTACATGTCGTTAATACAAAACATTTTATTGCCTGTGCGGAAATGTTAAATGTTGTTGAAAAGTCTGCAAGGACCTCACATGCAACTAACTATCAAATCGATGGTAGGAATGTATAAAACTCTTTAATGCTCTAAATTTGATTCCATTGGAAGAGCCGTCTTAAGGTGGTCACGAAGTCTGATGCATGCAACGCCTTAGGTTAGTGTTGTATAATAAAGAAGCTTGTGTGAGAAGGTAGTTGACTGAACTGGGCTGTACGAGGCTGAGACGTGGGCTCTGGGGAGCGGAAGGCAAAACAATATTGAACGTTTTGAGATGAAGTGTTGGAGTGGATTGATCCTCTCATGTTGGAGAGGATTGATCCTCGCATGTTGGAGAGGATTGATCCTCTCGTGTTGGAGAGGATTGATCCTCTCGTGTTGGAGAGGATTAATCCTTGCATGTTGGAGAGGATTAATCCTTGCATGTTGGAGAGGATTGATCCTCGCATGTTGGAGAGGATTGATCCTCTCGTGTTGGAGAGGATTGATCCTCTCGTGTGGGAGAGGATTAATCCTCTCATGTTGGAGAGGATTGATCCTCGCATGTTGGAGAGGATTGATCCTCTCGTGTGGGAGAGGATTGATTCTCGTGTTGGAGAGGACTGATCCTCTCATGTTGGAGAGGATTGATCCTCTCATGCTCCTCTCCACCTTTCATTCTCGTCCTCTCTTTCATTCATTCTCGTCCTCTCTTTCATTCATTCTCATCATCTTCTCTTTTTATTCTCCCCCTTTCATTCTTGTTTTCCTTTCTTTCTCATCCTCCGTTCCTACTTATATTCGCCACTTCCTCTCCTTCCATTCGCATCTTCTCTTTTCATTCAAAATTTTTTTCCTTCCATTTCCATCGGTATCTCCATTATTTATCATCATATCTCCATTCATCCTCCTTCTCTCCCCCTTTCATTCTCATCCTCTTTTCATTCCCCTTCTTTCCTTCTTCCATTTTCACCCCCCTCTCCTGCTTTCACTCTCCTTTCCTCTTTTCATTCTCTCCTTTTTTCATTCTCCTCTATTTTCATCGTCCTCTTCTACTTTCATTCTCCTCTCCTTCTTTCATTCCCTATATTCCTTTCATTCTCCTATATTCCTTTCATTCTCCTATATTCCTTTCATTATCCTTTATTCCTTTCATTCTCCTTTATTCCTTTCATTCTCCTTTATTCCTTTCATTCTCCTTTATTCCTTTCATTCTCCTATATTCCTTTCATTCTCCTATATTCCTTTCATTCTCCTATATTCCTTTCATTCTCCTATATTCCTTTCGTTCTCCTATATTCCTTTCGTTCTCCTATATTCCTTTCGTTCTCCTATATTCCTTTTATTCTTCTCTATTTCTTTAATCCCCTCCATTCCTTTCATTCTCTTCTATTCCTTCAATTCTCCTCTATTTCCTTCATTCCCCTCTATTTCCTTCATTCCCCTCTATTTCCTTCATTCCCCTCTATTCCGTTCATTCCCCTCTATTCCGTTCATTGATATACTCATCCTCTTCCTTATATTAGCATCCTTCCGTCATGCTCCTTCCCCTCGTATCGCACGATTGCTCACCTTATAAACACTTCTTTATTAATAAGTTATTGTCAGGGCGGCTTGTAATGCAGTATTCATGAATGCCACAGAGATTGCCTTGACCTGTAGGACCAGCGAAGCTCCGGAGGATGAGACGCGTGTGTGCCGCCAGCCACTGGATTAAGGCAGTGTCAAATGATGTGAAGATTTGGGCATATCTGTAATAAAAGATGGAAGGGAATTGTTCGTTCGGTCACGATAAGCCGTTTGCGGGAGTATCTTACACATCTACATTTATATCTATATA
>SDVV010042054.1:0-10377 GCA_016164225.1 Gammarus roeselii | reverse complement strand
ATTGTTTTGTTACTTTAACCCCTGTCTTGTAGAATTTAAGCTCAACACTGGTTACTGTATTACTGCTCCAACCACTACCTTCTAGCTCCTGTATTTCTAATTTATTTTGTAAATCTACCCCGAGATACTCAATCAACTCACTTAAAATCATGGTTTTTGTCAGCTGGATTGTTTTTGTGTTAATCACCCAGTCCTTGTTATCCATAGATGCATCCTCAACTTGTTTGCCCATTTTAACCTTCACGGTGCATTGGAGTCTTGAGAATGTTCCTAATTTAGATTCAACATGTTTCACTAATTCCTTGCATCCCAATGTTGGTGAGTGAAATATAGCCGCACGCAACGGAGCCGAACCATCAGTAGCGACGAATTTTCCAACAGGAGACAGCGCCAAGGGCGCATCCAACGCAGCAGTAGGCTGGACTCCGTATTGTTCCGAAGATGGAAGGTGGCCACCACCGGCTTGCGGGCTTGCGCTAGGGCTTTCGGACATTGCAAGGCTTGCGCTAGGACATGCGGACATTGCGAGGCTTGCGCTAGAGCATGCGAGGGGCAGACATGAGCAAGATGGGGCACTCCTTACATTCTCCAGCAATGGTATTTGATTCATCCTACAAGAATAAACATAGGTATAAATAAACATAGGTATATCTAAAATAAAACAATACAAAATAGACTAGCAAAGTTACAGAAAGATATCTCTACAATGAAACAAAAAAAATACAGGTGTTACTTACATTTCCGAGGAAGGTGTGTCGTCGACGAGATCAAGAACACAAATAATGTCTGAGCTGCAGCACTCGCCCTTCCATTCAACAGTATACGATAACAAATCAATACGAAATACGTGTTGTAACCTGTTTGCCTGTGTGCAGCGGTGGGTGCCGCTGTAGCGGTGGATACATACATCATCAGCTTATCGTTGAGCAAACATCACAAGATTGATCAACAAGATCAGAAATTGGAGCTGATGATCAATCTTGCAGTCACCTATAACCGGACTCTTCAGCGGTTTGCATTCATTGAAGCTGGAAATTTTATATCAACGAATCTACCAACATTTAACGTTATCTTGAACATTTTGAAGATGAAAGAAAATTGTTTTAATGAGACAGGGTTTGTCGAGTGTGGAACTGGAATGTGACGCTGATGAATGAACATTTGCATTCCTGACAGTATTCAAAACTTTATAGTTAACTTCCTCAGTCAAGAGGAAATCATGCTGAAGCCTATTCACTCACTTGAGCTAATCTCGGAAGACAAGCCCCTAACGATGGATATACCTGACAGATTATTCGCCTTTTCTGAACCTATGGTGAAGATGTTCTTGAAGGAAGATGTAATAATGTATTAAATAAAAAAAATCATACAAATATTTTGTATTCACTAATCTTTGTGAGGCATCTTGCCCGACTTTGAAAAAGTCTCCTGATGGATGGTAAGCTCGAGTCTGTTGCGGGTATGCTTGTGTCTGCATCGGTGGTCCCTGCCACGGTTGTCGTGGTTGCGGCCTGTGAGGTACAGGCAGCTGATGACACTGGTAGTTTGGGTTACCGTAACTAAGATTACCCTGATACGGACGATTCGCTGGAGGGTACTGCGTCGGTCTGCACGTGAAAATTTATGTAATTAGAAAAAATATATGTAACGCTGATTGTGCTCTCACATGGAAAATTTTGATTACAGTGTTCAAAAATATGTCGACATTTTTCGTTAAACAAACCTTTTCATCCTTGAAGTTTCGGATTGATCTGGTCCACGCCCGATCGAGTTGTTACCATGATCTGTTCAGCAAGAAATTATAATAGGTTAAATCAATTGCTGGAAAAAAAACATACGGAAACTATATAGGTTGATGTCAAAGATATTGGCATGATCGATCTAACTTTAGAGTTAATTTGTCATTCAATTCATTTTTTTGCTGGTACTCACTATACAAGTCTAAGATGATTGCTGCTAAACTAGAATGCGGCATCTTCCTCCATTATTTTATCCCTATGTTCTCTGTGAGAGCTATCGCCAAACGTACTTGGCGATAGCTCTCACAGAGAACATAGGGATAAAATAATGGCATCACATCGTTTGAAAATTCGGTCAAAGAAAACGAGGCTCTGTACAAAGCTGTAGTGAACAAGATGTTGCCACGCGCTGGCAAAGCCTCACACGTTGATTACAATGTTACCGCGTCCAAATCAAAACAGCAAAAAAAAGGAGCTCATCTACATATACTCGACAAGCCAAACTTGAAATTTTACGAGATTGAAGCTATAGCCAAAATGGGAAAGAAACCATCATAAAAACCAATTCTATAAGCAGTCTGAACAAATGCCAAGGAAAGTCAGAGTGAAAGATCACGAAAAACTCGATGGCATAATGCAGCCCTTGGCAGATTAAAACACACCTGCGCATCTCAAACTCACGACGGAAACCGAACCGTTGACGGCGACAATCTCATCCTGGATACAGACGCCTCGAAATAGACACAATGTATGTGAAGAAACTAGAGTTAGTGTGACTACCCGTGCGCTCAAATGTTATTATGTTAACGTAGAACTTTCCAAGACAAAATCGATGAATTGGGAAACCATGCAGTGAACGAACGATCGACATAACAACAACCACATAATTGTGGACGAAATTTAGCACTATAAATAATCGAGACGAGTTCACTCTCCCGGTTTCCTCACTATTTCACAATAACAGACAAGGCCGAAAGGGTGGAGAATTACTATTCCGAGCAGCAAACACGACATAGTATCAATTCAAATAGCAGATGAACATACATAGTGTCAAATCACCCTTGTCTATCGTCATCCAAAGAGCACGGTTAAACGAACTGTGTAGTTTTCACCTAAGGTTTATTCACACCCGACCAACGGCCGAGCCCCCGTGTTATTTTCATTACTTTTACCGACCTATAAAGGTATTTCTGCCAGCACCTCCATAAAGTACAATAACGCCTCGACACGAACAGCCTAACAAGGAACTAACAGCTGCTAGCCTGAGTCTGCAGCCTTCCTCTTACAAACCCAACTGTCACCTCCGGTGCTAAAGTGTCAAATATAGCGGCGCGTACTGACGCTAAAAACTGCTAATATAGATGCGTGTCTAATCCGGAATTGTTACAATACCCTGTATGTAGCTTGCCTGGCCTAAGCACGCCACATGTTCAATGTCAAATGCCCGCAAGAGAACGGTCTCTTCCGCGTCCTCAAAACAAGCCCAGCCATCTGGCTTTCCAATACGCCCCGCGGTGTTTTGACCTGTTCCACAGTATATAAGCTCTGCATGTTGCTGAGCCATTAGATTAAACTAGGAAGTCTGTAGCCTAAGACTCAACATCAATATCTCCGTGCATCACGATCTCCCTCAGCGTCTCTCTCTCCAATCTTGTCCACCTCATCTGACTTCCCCATAACGTGTTAAAATTGTATTAGCTCGTGAAAAGAACCTCAAACTTACAACTCTATTTTCCCCATTGGCCTGGCTGAATAAACGACTACAAGCTCGATGAGTTTATTTTCTCAAACACCAGTTTCCTCCCGCGAGAATAGAGAGACAAGTTCAATACTGGCGCTGCAAGACTTAGAATTTAGGTTAGTCAGATTGGGAGTAATATCCCGAATAAAAACGCCTCTATAAGGTGAAGACGACAAGAACAAACCGGCTGAGAGGAGAACATCGCATCCGACTACAAACCGGCTGAGAGGAGAGCATCACATCCGACCACAAGAAGCAGAAGGAGCAGCAACGGACAACCCGTCGAACTCCAGAAACCTTGAGTATATGTGTGATATGCACGTAAAACTAACATAAAGTGAAGTGTGAAATACATAAAGTGAAGTGTGAAATATAAAAAGTGAAGTGCTAAAGTAACTTTATATTAAAGTCAGTAACTCTTGAACAACAAAATGGCGATTAATCAACTCACAGTCTTACAGGATTTACCGAAATTCGCTGGTAATCCTAAAGTAGGCGAAGCGTTCTTCAACCCGATATTGACGCACGTACGTTCATGAGAACCGTCGAAAACCATTTCTTACAAAATAATGTCACAGCAGACGACAAAAAACTCCAAATTCTGTTCTCCTTAATCGATAAGAAAAAAGGTGACGCGATTAAATTACTCACCTGTTACGCTGGCAGACATGTCACATTTAATGAAGATAAATTCGAGTTTTTCAATATGTACTCGTCTTTCAAGGTTACTGAATTCCGACACGCCGCACGAGCATTGCTAGGAACGACACTCACGCCAGACAATATGTTCTGCAGTATGACCTCTCTAGAAAATGCGCCGCGTGCCGTGGCAGAGGCCTACCTTAAAAATGAAGCTCTTACCAAGGGAGACTTCAGCGAGGGAACCTTATTGGCTAATACCATCCCAGTTCCGCCTCCGCCGGCTACTAGCGCCTCTACTTCCGCTTCCACTTCGATACCAACTGCCACGCCGATCTCTTTGCTTAACGTCGTACAGAATTTTGTGATGCACCTCTTTGTAGCCTCTCAAACGGCGAAAAAAGTGTATGACACACTGTCAAACTTTGATCCTAGAAACTCTTTTACGAGATTCATATCCGAAGAATACGAAATTAACCTCCATTATGTGGGAGGGCAAGACAACATCTTTGCGGATGCCCTGTCCAGACTACCAGTTGGCACAAGCAGCACTAACCACTCAACTACAAAGCTCCACGAGGACCTCCTCGCGCGAAACGAGATCTGCAATGCCGCTCTACACGACTACATCCCTGAGAAGGCCCCATGGACCGAACAGGAACTACGAAACGCTCAAAAGAAGGACTCCTTGCGTCGTCAGCTATTTGGACAGCTAAGAAACGACGGTACCCATTCTAGTAACCCAGACACGGAAAAGTCTATTGCCAAGGATATCCTGTTAAACAGTAAGATAATCAACGGCGTACTCTACATAGTACGGAAAAAAAAGAGAGGAACCCTGAGTGATGAATTCCTCGTACCCTATCTTCCCACCAGTTTTCTGCCACAAGCATTCAAAATAATACATACCGACACAACTGTAGGTCACAAAGGACCCGAACGAACGCACAAAATGTTCGTTAGAAACTTCTATAACTCACAAGAACGACACCAGATAACCTAACTCTGTGATGAGTGTGAGTTGTGCATCCAATCAAAGAAAGTACCCAAACCAGTTCCCATAGAAAAATACCCTGTACCCATCAGACCCTTTCACACCATATCGTCTGACATCCTTGGTCCTCTGAGAATAACAGAAGACGGAAATCAGTACATATTGACGATCAGAGATTATACGACTAGATACACGATCCTTTTTCCTTTAAAACACAAGGATACTGATTCAATAATTGAAGCCCTAAGACAGGTTAATTCCAATTATGGCGCGAGCTGTGTCATGATTACGGATAATGCCCCAGAGTATACCTCCGAGAAACTGATTAACTTTCTGAAATACTACAACACCAAAAAGGTGGAAATGGCTCCATACCACGCCGCTTCTCAAGGACTCTCAGAACGCATAAATCCTGAAGTAAACAAACTAATGAGAATTTACACCAATCAACTAGCAGTTAACGACTGGGATAAATTATTACCAGCAATACAGTTAACAATTAACAATACCTCCATTCTACGCTCTGTTTGGCTATGATTCTGCAACTGCTACCCTCACGCCTCCCAAACTACAGTATAGTGAAGATGAGCTACATCAACATATGCAACGCTTGCAAGAAGTACGAACTCACTGTAGAGACACTTTTCTCACCGCCCAGACCTTCTACACAGCATACACGAACGCTGGGAGAAAAGAGAAACCCATCTAAGTGGGAGATCGGGTGTACGCTACCCTTCGACAGATCTCTAAGCAAAAGCTAGACTTGCCTGTTCACGTACTCTTTCTAGTGAACAAAAGTAAAGGGAAAGCGTGGGAACTCCAAGAAATCGCCACGATAAAAACATATATAGTTCATCCCGACTATATAATTACACGGCAACAGCCTTGCTCCTCGCCACCTCCACTGAACTCTACGCAGACCGCTACACCAACAGTTAGTAGACCGCCACCCAAACCGGTTCCAGCACGAGTCCAGCCAGTGAGAGCCTGCAAACGGTCCTAGTCGCCTACCAGAAAAAAAGGAAGGACAAGGTCAACACAGCCCGCTCACCGACCCCCGCTGCAAGCCATAACGCCTGCACTGCACCACACCTTTTTCTGCACTGCACCACTGCAGCCGGCAACGCCTTATCTTTGTATAGTTTAAGTAACCCTTCCTATCGTTTTGTTCGGATTAATTAATTTACCTTGTAGCCTTTAGGAAAGTAAGTAGGAAGCGCCATTCGATGTTACTTAGAATAACCAATGTTGTACCAAAACTCTTGAGTAAAGATAGTTAATTACGTAAGGTATTAACCCCCTAATGTATATGTTACAGATTCCCAACGTATCATGGGACTACTGACCTTTCTACTAGGAGCTGTGGCTCTCGTTGCACTGACTCAAGCAGGCCCTGTATTCCGGGAGAACATCCTTAGAGCAGCAACAGCGACTACGGAAACACAGTCGTCTGTCACTGTCAATCCTTGGCCCGAATATGCCCACATTCCAGGTGCGTTCCTTTTATCCCGAGTAAACCTCGGCTTTATCAATATCACTTGCACTAAGTACTCGTCCGATTTGGACGCTACCACTCAAATAGTCAAGGTGTAAGCAAACACTAAATTAGTTGGAGGAACCCGAAATCAACTAAGCCGATACGGATACACGTTCTTAAAGTTAGAGACGGAATATCTGAGTACCCTGCATTAAATATTTGATTTGTTACTTTGTGACGGCCGAGGAAGTGAACTTTGGACAAAATTCAACGTCTTCCGCGACCAAGCTACAATAGTCTGAACTAGGCTGAAAAAGGCAGGAGTAACTCAACGTACGGATAATACTAGTCTCAGTACTCAATCGGACGACCCCATATGTGGACTAAATATTACGACTCCGATTAATGCCCCCTCCTTGATAAACTACTTGTCCGAGGTAAGGCCCTCACAGCCAGGAAGACAAAGACAACCCCGGAATCCGCTCGTGATTGGATTAGGTTTAGGATTCCTGGGAAGTTACTTAGTTTCTAAGATTTTCGATACCAGTAATCATGACGACGTCGACGCCCTAAACAGGAATATTCAACAAAACAATAAACTCATTAAATTAACTAATGAGAGACTTGACATGTTGTCCCAAAACGTGACTGATTCCTTAGAGGCAGTGAAGAAGGTGCTCACTAAGCTAGCCGAGACACAGGAGATAGCTGACATTCATCAAGCTATTCAGTGGAATCTCGACCAGCTATTAGCAAGCCTAACGGACATTCGGACTACTTTTAGATTAAGCGAGCTTACAGTATCTCTGCTCGAAGAAGGTATATTAAACCCTGAATTAATTGACTTAAAATCCCTGGATAACATCATTACAGAAGGTCGCAAGTTTTTCCCAACGTTAGACTTCCCGCTTGAAATATCCCGACATCAACTCCAATACATAGTGCAAATATTGAAGATACAAAAAGTATCACATCATAGATTCTTGATGGTCATACCTCTGACATATACAACGTCATACGACGTATCCACACTAATAGCACACCCTCTCAAACTAGATTCAACGTCACTTGTCATCCCTGAATTACGGAGCATAATACTCAAAAGCAACAATACCTATATAATTACGGATAAAATTAACATGTACTCCATCCTAACGACTAAGCATCTGTTACTAACTGTCGAACCTATCTACTCCGATCAGAAATCTACGTGCGAATGGGAGGCTTTTAAACAGAACGCAACAGCAATGTTGCAATTATGCAACTACCACAAAAGCGGATTTACGGATACTTTTATGGTAGAGACGGACCAGCATAGGCTAATCTACATTTCAGAATCTACAAGAGTAACTCTGGACTGCCCGTCCCACCAGACGATAGATACCCTCGTTGGACTGCATAAACTTCCTTTAGCTTGTGACGTGCAGACTGATGACTTGCTCTGGCCCGCTAAACAGATGGTAACTATTGAAATCCCCGAGCCCAACAAATCCTTTACCTTTATTGTCGACTCCACTTATCTTCCAATCATCAACGTGAACAAATCCAGTGTCGTACACTCCAGTCTCCGGGAACTGATTAAAAAGGTAAATTCAGATGACCCATTCACCATCGACTTCGATTATCATGGTTTGCAGCTAGAACAGATTGCAACATACTCCATTTATGCCCAGACTGTTCTAACCGTAGTTGTTGTCATTAATTCCCTCTTCACAGCTTTTCTGTTCCTCAAATGGATATATCGCAGAAAACACCCAAATACTGGGTCACGTGAGATTTCATGGAGCCAGAGATAGCCTACGGACTAAAAAGATTCTATTCCCAAATAGGGAAGGAATACGAAGGTTCCGAGGAAGTTTAAGAGCCAAAGGTGACCATATTCGAGATGAGGCGCACCAACTTAAACGCAGATTTCACAGCTCCCCGATAGACTTTATACGCCGTATAATGTTGATGCAGGTACCAACACGGATATACAGGTGTATCCTCCATCGGCCCCTGTTCCCGAACTATATCCCGCCTTATCAAGATATACTTAAGAAACTAAATTAGAGTTTGTGTACCCCCTCCCCGGCATTTGTTTAATGGCATCAACTCAGTATTTTAACAAGGAACGCACTGAGCTGTAGTCAAATTCACCATACGTTCATAACTAACTATTCAGTATTTAGTGATTAAATATGGTGTACTCTTCTTGTCCCTCGCGTACGGGCTGAACTCCTTCCCGAGCTTCGATGTATCGAACTTCGGCCACAAGTGAAGTGAACGACCCAGCGACCTGCCAACGTAGTGGGCCCAGAAAACTATGGTCGCTCATTTTCTATCCACCGCCATCAAAGAAAACACGGCAGCCGTCCTCTACATGGACGACTACACTACCTGGCCTGGCGGCCTCAAAGGAAACACGGCAGCCGTCCTCTACATGGACGACTACACTACCTGGCCTGGCTGAACGACCAAGAAGCGTGTCTTCGGCACTTATTTTTCTGTCGCTTGCATACTTTAGACTCTTAGGCAGGAACTTTGTAATCTTAGACTTAATAAATATTTCGTTGTAATATTAATTAGGGATAGAGGGTGTAGTGTTAAACGAACTGTGTAGTTTTCATCTATGGTTTATCCACACCCGACCAACGGCCGAGCCATCGTGTTATTATCATTACTTTTACCGACCTATTCGGCCAGCACCTCCATAAAGTACAATAACGCCTGGACACGAACAGCCTAACAAGGAACTAACAGCTGCTAGCCTGAGTCTGCAGCCTTCCTCTTACAAGCCCAACTGTCACCTCCGGTGCTAAAGTGTCAAATATAGCAGCGCGTACTGACGCTAAAAACTGCTAATATAGATGCGTGTCTGATCCGGAATTGTTACAATACCCTGTATGTAGCTTGCCTGGCCTAACCACGCCACATGTTCAATGTCAAATGCCCGCAAGAGAACGGTCTCATCCGCGTCCTCAAAACAAGCTCAGCCATCTGGCTTTCCAATACGTCCCGCGCTGTTTTGACCTGTTCCACAGTATATAAGCTCTGCATGTTGCTGAGCCATTAGATTAAACTAGGAGGTCTGTAGCCTAAGACTCAACATCAATATCTCCGTGCATCACGATCTCCCTCAGCGTCTCTCTCTCCAATCTTGTCCACCTCATCTGACTTTCCCATAACGTGTTAAAATTGTATTAGCTCGTGAAAAGAACCTCAAACTTACAACTCTATATTCCCCATCGCCTGGCTGAATAAACGACTACAAGCTCGACGAGTTTATTTTCTCAAACACCAGTTTCCTCCCGCGAGAATAGAGAGACAAGTTTAATATGCAGATTATATCGATCTATACGTCATCCTAATTCATATCGTCGCAAGATTATTCCTACATTGACTGAAAACCAACGAATGCACTGCCACTTGCCAGCACCTGATTAATTTGCTGACGGCGTTTTCTAAGTCTTAAATGGCAGAGACACCTACAAGAAGCAATAATATTCTTGATCTTTGATTTGTAAAAACACCTACAGGAAGCTATAATCCTTGATCTTCTATTTAGTTCGAGCAACTCTCATCTCACATACGTCAAAGGGGGCAAACCACTCGGTACTAGCGACTGTTTCCGCATCGGTTTCACGATGGAGCTCGTGCTGAACACGTCGATAAACTGCTATAAAGTCCTAAATTTTAGAAGAGTTAACCATGATAGCTTTAGATATTCAATGGCGTCAGCGGATATAAACATCTGTCGTTACGTCAATCAATCTGCAAACTGTTTTCCAAAACACACAAATGACGA